>JASSUY010042203.1:0-17176 GCA_032466535.1 Forpus xanthops
CTCTGGGCACCCTGTGCCAGCGCCTCAGCACCCTCACAGGGAAGAGCTTCTGCCTTAGATCTAACCTGAACTTGCCCCGTTTCAGTGTGAACCCATCACCCCTTGTCCTATCGCTGCAGTCCCTGATGAAGAGTCCCTCTCCAGTATCCTTGTAGTCCCCTTCAGACACTGAAGCTGCTCTGAGGTCTCCACACAGTTTCTCTTCTCCAGGCTGAACTGCCCCAATTTTCTCAGGTGTCTCCATACAGGAGGTACTCCAGCTCCTGATCATCCTCGTGGCATCCTCTGGACTTGCTCCAACAGCTCCATGGCCTTATGTTGGAGATGCCAGAATTGCACACAGTACTCCAAGTATATAAATATTCACAGCCACCAGAAGTTCCTCAATGACACAAGTTTTTCCCTTTCTAGTCCTTTGCCCCTCCAAAGCTGCCCAAGGACTTCTAAAACATTCTCCTTAAGTTCACAACAGGTAAAGGATCTCTTCAGTTTGTCTCCTCCTGAAATTCTAAATATGTGGTCCTTTGAAGAATGTGCAAGCATATGCACACAGAATGTTTGAAATCTTGCTATTAAATCCATGCTACCAACCAAGTTTAAATAAAGAGAAGTTATGATCATGCTAACTTGAACTTTTGTTTCAGAATCACCAAACTTACCCTCTTACACCATGCTAATGAGTTGTGCCTGAGCTGTAGCTTATCTACAGCAAACAGCCTATCAGTGGATGTACTTTTCAATCCCCCTCTGTCTTTCAAACTAATCCACTAACCCTACAGAGAAACAGCTTTACTTAAAATCTTCTGGTAATGCTGCAGAACGAGGTAGAGCTGATGCTGGGCTGTATTCTCCACCAAGGCATGGGTTAGACCCAGGAAGTTTGTGAGGTCTGCCTGCTTTACAACCCAACGCAGCACGACTGAACCAACACAGAGGTACAAAAACTCTGCCATTGAAAAAAGTCAATTAATACAGTTACTAAAGAGAATAAATAAACCTGTCACATCTAATACCCTGCTCTCTACAAAGCGCTGTGTCAAACAAGACAACTGCAGCACAGACCATAAAAGCCTTCAGTCATTTATAAAGTCTAAGGGAGTAGACTAAGACAGAAACAGTTTAGACAAACACTGGATCCTTTCTGGGCTTTGTGCAGTTAATTTCCATTAACTTTGCTAAGCATTGACCCAAAAAGCAGTACACATTTTCCTGAGAGTCTC
Source organism: Forpus xanthops (assembly GCA_032466535.1). NCBI lineage: Eukaryota > Metazoa > Chordata > Aves > Psittaciformes > Psittacidae > Forpus > Forpus xanthops. The sequence goes on from JASSUY010042203.1 coordinate 1,221, forward strand.
TGATGTCAATGCAGCTTTTACCCAGCTGCAAAGAAGGCAAAAGAAGAAAATATGCTTTAAACATCTCATGTCATCTAGAACAAGCTAGCTCTGAAAGCACCTGAGCAGCTACTGTGCTCACTTTAAGACTCTGAAAGCATTAATTTACCCATGGAAAATGAATGAGGCTCTAGATAATCCAGAACATGTGTGATTTAAATAGCTCTCTGCATGTGGATCTCTCTGAATATACAGCAGGTTTTCTCCATCAAAGCAGACAAAATTCACCCCACCCTCAACTCTTTGTTATGTTATTTAATGACTTAACAATGATTTAACAATGCTCCATTCCAATGGTACAAGCAGTTGCAATGGATCTGTGAGGATTCTCTGGATTTTACTGCTGCCTCTTTCCTGTTGGACAGCCAGAAGACAGGGTGGCAAAAGAGCACCTCGTGTTAAAATGATAACGAAGCCACGGCTGCGGCTGAAGCTCTTATATTTGCATCCTTTCTTCATGCTCCATCTTAACTTCTAATCTCACATCAGCTCTTCATCACACTTTACTTTCAGTAACACCCCCACCTCCCCACACACGGAAACAAAGGGGCTGTAACAGTTCAACTACACAAAGGACACTGTCAAGACGCTCATTCCAAAGGTATGCAGCATGACATAGGAGGTGATTTACACAGGCTGGCTCAGGCTACCTTTCCTGGGACTGAAAGGAGGTTGGTGTATTATCCCAATCCAATTCTGCTCTAAACAAAACCACTTCTGCGGGATGTTGGGAAAACCCTCTCTCTGCACACAGTTGGGTCTAGCACAATTGGCTGCCATCAGATCTCAACTGGGCCTTCTCAGTCATCTCACAAAAACAAATGACACTTTCATGTAGTGACATTTGCTATCATGCAGATACTTTCAAGCAATGACAATATCACGTAGTGGGGTATGTTGGAAAGTAAACCTGTGTATGTGGTTGAGAGGGGCGGATGAAAATAGGCTTCAACAGGATTTGCATGGTCCAAGCATACCCATCCCTAAATCCATTTCCAGTGACACGCGTGGCTTTTAGCTTCTGTGCAAATCAAGCCAGACATAGGAAGCTTGTATAATGGCTGTTTTTGTGAAAAGATAGCTTATGAAGACACCATGCACCAGAATAGATCATTTAGGTCAGAATTAGGAGTCAAGTGAAAGGACAGGGTGGAATTTCAAAGTCAGACAGAATGTGAGAGGAAATACTCATTTCATTTGCTTTGCAAGATCATTACACAACCATGAGCGTGGAACAAACAAACATGGCAGGAGAAGGGGCTTCAGATAGCACAACATCTCTTAAAAGAGCTTCTTTCTAAGGGGAGTTAGAGCTAATCAACAATATATCCCATTTCCACTGACTTACAGGACAGCTTGCAATGACATTACTGCATGGCACGAGAGATGAAGTCGAGGGTCCAGGAATGGTTTCCTAAATGCATTAACATCTCCTATATAGCTAGCAACAGAAAAAATACTTTGGGGGATACTGACCCAAGTAAGTCATTCACCCTCCCATGTGGAATTTGAGGAGATATCCAAGACTATGCAGTAGTTGAGGAGATATCCAAAACTACAGAGCAGTCAAAACCAAGCAGTCCTACACAGAACATCACCCTGCAGTCTTCTTTATAGAACTGTTTTCCCCAGTGTTCTACCAAGGACCCACTCCTACGTCTTCCTCCAGCAGCCATTCTTCCAAGTTTTCTAGTGACAGCGATGACACCATGGAGATTTGGCAGAGAATCATAGGGTCAACAAGGTGGAAAAGGCCTTCAAGATCAACCCAGGTTACAGAAAGCTTCTACATAAAGTCAGTGACATTCTCAAACTTGCTCATACTAAAAATACTATATCAAGTCCCATATAAGGGAATTAAATTAGCTGCAATTCAAAAAGCAGCTATCGCCATGGAGTAAACAGGGTCTCAATACATGGAGTTCTTCTTGAACTACACTTCCAGAGACGTGATAATCCAAGCACATGGAAAAAATAAGGGTGCTGCATGGTAAAACCGGAGAAGCAGTTGAGTATTTCTTATGGGAATGTATAAATTGTGGAATAAGATTGTCAAATACTACGTCCAGAGGGACACAAAACGGGCTTGTTACTGCAAACTGCAGCATTACAAATTACATTATCCTGGGTTTCATCTGCCTTTGGTTTTTACAGGGTCAGAAGAAACTAGTACAGTTTTTAGAAGAGTTGTCTTTTGTTAAATCTACTGTCCTACAGACTTCATCCTTTTCCTCCTAAACCTATCAGCAAACTTAGCCACAATCACTTGAAGTAAGGTACACAAGCAGCACTCTTTTTTTGTGTTGAAGAAATCAAGCAAATTAACTACTATGACTACAACCCTTAGTCCTGCATTCCCTTCCACTGCCCAGTGTACCAGGGGAGTAAGAGGCCTTCCAACAGTTATTAAAACTCCATCCTTTCCTGAAGGCTTTTACTAGAGCAGCAATGCTTAAAAGCTGATGTAATGTAGACTCACCTTTACGTCACTAACTCTAAATCCCATATTCTTTGCAATGCTCTGTTCTATAGGGTCAGCAAGGATTTGGTAGAGGAGGGACAGTGGGTAAAATGCTTGTGGGTAAAGTTGCTGCAAGTACAGGCACTGTTGGTGCCACTACACCTATCAGGTAAGTGCTCGGAAAAAAGCTTAAATCCCTTGCTGGTGTTGCTTTTCCCAGCACAATTTATGGATGTGAACTTTGTTCTTCACCTCCATTGCATCACAACTGAAAAGTACAGCTCGAATTTGTTTACCTCTCCACAGAAGCAACAGAGACCAATCACTCAATCTTAACTTCAAAGCAGTCAAAGAAAACACTTCTAAGGGTTTTCTTTTAGAAACTGTTGTTAGATAAATGACAGGCCAACTGTTCAGCGTCTATCCCAACCCTGGTAATCACCCATCACACAACAGTGAACACCTCAAGCATTCCCTGAATGTGGGTCAGCCGCAATGCAGCACAAAGCCAGGAGCACGGCTGAGAAGCTGAAAGCGCGAGAGGAGCAGATGGGGCGGTGGGAAGGGAAGCAACACATCCTGACTAACAGTTCCTGGCTATTTTCTCTAGCTGCAGTTAGGAGCACTCAAAGTGGAGGGCAGGGTGTGACTGAGCAGCTGGGGGAGCAGATGGGACGGAGGAAAGGCTGGAAATTGTGACAAAGCTCTGCCAAACAGAACGTCAGTGTCTTCAGTCTTCAAAGTGAGCAGTAAAAGGAAGATGGGTTGGATCCAAGCAGAGGGGCAACTTCCACAAATGTTAATACACATTGTCAGCGGGTAATAGTGACAAAAGTGTGCTTGGGAGAGTGTAGAAACAAATGGAGGGAGGTACATGTGCTCAGAAATGCTGGGGAAGTGGGGCTCAAAAAGCAGCAGGAGCAAGGGGAACCCAGCTGATGAGGGGCTGGCATGTCAATATAATGCCTACTCCTGCACTCTGAAGCTGAGGGACAGATGTTGAGTGGGATAAGAGTAGCGACTGTACCACACAACAGAAAAGCAACAAAAATAAAGATTTCTGGTTGAGTACACAGCCAAAACAGGCATTTATGAGATGATCCAAAAGAAACTGTGGAATCCCCAGAACTATATCAGTAACAAGATAAGGAGCAGGCTGCAAGCAGAAAGTGAACAAGATGTGCTACCAGATCTTATCCATCAACAACTGCCACGCTGAATGGAAGAATAACGTAATTTCCCATCAATATATCCTGTAAGCATCTGTACTCATGGCAATCACTCCTGCTTGCTCCTTCTTCCCCCCAGCTCTACGCCAGAGCCAGTTCTCCTTTACTTTGCTATATTGTTATGGCATTTTACTTTACTTGCAATTGTTCCCTCCCCTCTTCCCAAACCGACCGGAGGTCATCTCCTGTTTCTTTCCAACGCATAGACCTTCCTTTCCAAAGCAAAGGTGAAAATTAGCTCCTGGAAGGTTTACACATGAAGGTGGGAACTAACAACAGTTTTCCAAGGGACAGGATGATGCAAATGACCTGTAATTCCCTACATCACTCCCATAAAAAGAGGACCATGTATTTAAAATCAAGCAGCTGTCAGTTAAGATGTAGTCTCACAAATAGAACTTGTTTCTGAATTTAGGAATAAATGCTATATATAGTATTTGAGAAGCTACTCATCTTCTGTATTCATGCCTTACTAAACAGTCACTCAACAAAATGCTGTCTTGCACTAGCACCAGCTCATTTTTAGATTTTCCAGCAGATCTACATTTATAGCATCTCTCAGCAAAGAGCCAACCCCCCCTTCTGTTTGAAGACAGCCTCCTACCAGCTCGTATGTATGCGCTACACTTGGAGATGCATGCGTGAAAGTTTGCCATACACTGAAGGAAATTTCTGTACTTGCTCCTACACTTCACTCCTCACCCTCAAAGAACCTGCCCAAACATATTTTTGTTTTAAGAAGTGACAGCTTGTGAAAAGTACAAAATGAACAGCATGGAAACGCACCATCCTCCTCTGTGGTTTCTGCTTCAAGCAGGGAACTGAACAAGGGATGGCAAGGTACATACTCATACACGCCTCAGCTCCCACCAAGGAGAGTGCCACACACTTCCCTCTGCATCCAGGTCCTTGACATCCTCATTTTTGTTCTACTAGGTCCCACTCCGGTTCTCTCAGTTCCCTCATCCCTATTTTAATGGTTTTACCTTTTAAATCGCAATCAAATTGGGAAAGGACATAACTTCACCAATCATCGGTGCCACATGCTGATTCTGCCTCCATGCTCCTCCCACACTGCCACTGGGAAGCTGTGAACAAATAAATACTACACAGGAATAATCCCTATGGAGACTCGCAGCAAACACAGAAGACTTGCCTTCCTCGTGGCAAGTTTCTGTAGCAGAAAGACAGGAGTGCAACCACTCCTCAGTACTTTTACCTTGTATTTCCATTAAATGCTGACACCTATTGCCTGCGCCCATGTTTGTGGTGAGCAACATGAACAACTCATATAACAGCAACAAAAAAGTCCATAACCAGGGTCACTCTGCTGTGTTTTCACCTCATAGCATGATCTACCTGCTCTTCAAGCTATATTATGGCCCGAGCATCAGCAAACAGCCTGATGTCTCCATGAGAGGAAGTAGATAAGGCTGGCATGTGGGAGAAACCTTCTCAAACCTTTTCTCAAAATTAGTATTTTTTTGCACTGATTTACAAAGAAAAACATGGATCATTGTACTCAAAAGGTTAGAAACAATCAAATGCTATCTCTTTTATCATTCGTTGTAATGAAACCCTACATCATATTGCATATGCCTGTTCCCCATACAAAACCAACACCTATCAGATTTTCAGTCTTTGTTACTGAGCCTGAGGCAAGAAGTTCCCTCAGCAAAGAAAACCAGAGCTAGAGTGCAAGTGTGTGTCTGTGCATCTGCATTTGCAGCAGGGCTTCCAAAACATTTTGGGATCGACTACCACAAAGACAAATTAACCTTTATAAGAAGAAGGTGGAGAAGAAAGAAACAAATCATACCAAGCAACAGTAGAAACGTGGCCAGAGCTACCTGAGTCAGAATAATTGCTGGCAAACCTGAAATGACTTTCAGCATCCAGGGGAAAAAGGCCCGGATGCATCAGCCAGACCATATTCACCTTTCTGGTCATTCAGCAGCTCAGTACAAAACAGCACCTTGATAACTCAGCTTGCTGCTTCCAGGTACCATATACAAAGACAGTTTCCACTGGTTTTGAGCCAGAGAACATCTACTTTGGACAGCAGGGATTTCTGGTTAGAGCAATGATATGGCTGAACTCAAGGCTGGGGTGGGTGACAAGCCTCATCCCCAGGTCTGGGTTTGACATTATGGGTGATACTTCTATCTCATGAGCCAGTTCTGCACTAGGAAATGAGTCTGATGATGGGACTTTGTTCAACCATCTCCCAGGTTTCAGATTCTCAGAGAGTGAAATGACAAACCCAAAAGAAGTGTACAGCAAGCATATAAAATGTTACGAGTATCACAGGCAGCGCTTGCCACTCAGTATAATCACCTTGTTGCACTAAAACCATGTATGAATGGCATAAAACTATTGGTAAAAAAGACCAGACTCTTTTCACCAAACAAAGCAAAATAAAAACTAAAGCCTAGTATGTACTGCAGAACAGCTGAGAAGGGTCTGTTGTTATTCCAGGGATCTTATTAAAGATCTCATCTTGCAAGGTGGCTAACAAACATACTTCCCTTGAACAAGCTCCGAATACTTGGCCAGTTCTTGCCTCAGTCACCTGCAGAAGGAAGCTCCGCAGTTTAGAGGGAGTTCTACTTGCTAAAAGAAATTCTGTCATTAAAGGAGATGCTTACACATTTGGTCAATATGAAATTAAAAGAACATTTATCTTGGCTAGGCTGAATTTGGGCCCCAACATAGGGCTGAGTAATTACTGCAGCAGAACCCAATTGGTTTCTCTGTCCCACTGACTTTAAATACGGAGGCTCAAGCTACCACCCTGCACTGCTTATGCACATCAGCCAGCGGGATGGTTCCAGGTAGCTGAGTTCCTCCCCTTCCACCCTCTTTCCTCAGCTTTTGTTTCATATATTGTATTGCTTTGGGTGCTGTTCAGATTCCTCTCCATGAGACACATCACCTAGCAATAAAATAATCAGAGGACATAAAGCTTTCTGCTGGGGTAAAGAGTTAGGTCAGCTCCATGAAGATTCCAGCAGGGAAGTTTGCAGAGGAGAAAGTGGTGAAACTGCAAAGGAGGGGGGAAAGAGAAATGGAACCTCTCCCCCTTCTGGAGCAGTGAGCTGTTAGACCCACTCAATTCCCTGTAGGTCCACAACCCAGAGGCTGGGCTCTCCAGTCATTACTTTCCCATGCTCCACACCAGCTGGCTGCAGATCACTGCATAATGCATAACTTATTAGGAATTAACTGTAGGCATTTTAATGCACCTAGCAGAGGAAACAGGGCAAATAAAATTAAACCAAGGAAACAACAGACAAAACCCCCTCACCACACACAACTTCTTTTTAAAAGCCATCTACAGTTCCACTGTCAGCAAAGCTGAGGATGCCTGTGGTACATCTCTGGTACCCAAAGCAATGGTGGTACTTAACTAGAGAGACAAATGCAGAGATTCATGCTTCTGGAGGGGAAAAAAGCAATCTAACAGTCACCAAAACGATAGGCATCATACAAGATATCTCCCATTTTGTGAAAGGGGGTGGGAAGGCAACTAGAATGCACTGAAATGGACTTCATTAGTGCACCTTGCTACAGCCGGGCATAGAAATGGAGAAATCAAAGCATTTTATACTTTAAAACCCCAAACCACTTACAAGGATAGTTCAAATGACTTGAAAATAAGCCATGCTTAAAATTAGTTGGTTTCTCAAATTGAATAATTTCTGCTGTATTTAGCTTCTTACTAAATAAAGCTAGAAATAAGACTCTGAAAGTAGAAATTCCTCACAGCATTATCCTTAGAAGAGAGATCTTTAGGTCTTAACTTAAACATTCTTACTAGACTGAATGGTGTGTTTGCACTTTCCAAAAGAACTAAGAAGACCCACGTTGGCTTTTCAATTCAAACACTGATTTTAACAATCTTCCAACTTCAACTGCTTTGCTCCATCTTCTTTAAAATGAATCCCAAAGATTTCTGTTCTACAAATCCACTGATTTAATGATGCTGCCACCTCTTCTAAGGTTTAAATCACTCTAAACCTATTTTTATACAAAGACCTAATTTCTGTATCTTGCTTTCCTTAAGGAAAAAGGAGGAATTTAAATCACTAGATGATGGCCATTAGCATTTTTTTTTTTGAAAACTGACATGTTATTTATTACAACTCAATCCAAACTTTGACACTGATTCTGAACCAGTTACTACTGTTCATCTGTAAGAAGCACAGCAGCAGTGAAACAAAGCACTGCTTTGCTCAATACAGGTTTAAATAGCTTCTGAAAAAGTAAAACAAAAAGAACTGGTAAAAGCACAATAAACTTCTCTAGTTTAATATAAAGTTCCCAGATATGCCTTGGCTTATGATGCACAGCATCTATTGTTGCTTTATAGACAATGGTTTAATGAAAAGATGGTCCTGCTTAATTCAGCTCTAATTTACTGATATCTAACAAGTAATCTTTAGGGGAAAGCAGATACACAGCTCACTGAAACATAGAAGAGCTCACAGCAGCCTCAGCTGAAAAGTACACGAGAAGGAGCATTAGCTCTTACAGAGCTGAAATCAAGAAGCCAGCCCCGGTTTGCAACCAGTACAAATGAAGTTTCAGCTCCAACCTTTTGGGTCAGGATAGTTAGTGTTTCCAGTAAATATTAGTTTATATGCTCGTGCTGCTTTGTTGACTCTAGCTCAATATGCCTGAGATGACATTTCAAACCTGTCAGACTGCTACAGGAGCGTTAGCTACCCATGCTGCACTGGGTTTCAAGTACTGAGATTTAAACTACCATAAAATCTGCATAAACATAGGGTCCAATTCTTTTTACATATATCCTTAGTCAGCACAAGGATTCAGTGAAGGACTAGACTCAAATGTGCTTTATTTAGATTCTGGATCTTCCTGTTACAAGAGAATTAACCCAATATAGTGGGGAAAAAAGGGGAAGCAGTTTTGATACAATTATTGTTATCCTCTGGGATCAATTCCATTTTAAACCCAGCAAGATTAAAATTCAACTTACTCTTCGAGCTTTTCTTAAATAGATTTCACTGATTAAACATCTGCTGCTCAACTGAATTATGGAACTCAACTTGAACACCAATATATGAGGAGGTTTGGGGAATAGAATGGGTTAAAAGAAGCAGAAACGTGGGCTTTGTGTGTTTTTCAGAAACTCATCTGCTGTTCTGAGGACAAAAATGAACTTTCCTTTTAAAAAATAGCCTGTAAGAGCAAACAGGGCATGGGAGTGAAGGACAAGAATGCAAAGGATTTCACCTGGTCAAGTGATGAAGTGAAAAACCCAGACTGGGGTTCTCAGTGCCAAGGTGACTACTTGCAGCACATTCCTGATGAGACAGGATCATAGGAACACTTCCAAAAGCCAGATTACGAGAGAAAAAAGGAAATTTACACAAGGAAATTTGCAGTTCATTTAAAATGTGGTACTTCTTGGAGAATGTCACATCACCTTTTGATAGGAAAGGGTCAAAGTCCAATTACTTGTCTGCTCCCCAGTCTCAGTGTTCAAGAAGTAAATGGGTATTTGTTCTTAGAGTGAGGAGAGCATGAGGGGTAGTTTGCAAAGACTGGAGCTCATGTTGTTGGAGAGAAACCTTCAAGGCACAAGGCAAAGCATGACTCAACCATAACTGAATACAGAAAGATCTGCCTAATGCTTAATGCAGATGCCAAACTATTCATATTACAAATACTGGTGTCAGAAATAGTTCAGGGAAAGATAAGAATGTGTCTTCTAAGGAAGGCCTACAGCCATGTTTCCAAAGAGAAATAGGAAGAAAGGATACATAGAAGACATTGGATAGGCCTGTAACACTGCATGAAAACAAAGGGAAGGGGTAAAAGGCATTTGGTTCACTGTTACAGAATTCATTTACACAAAAAGAGCCTTACTGCCAGCATATAATTACAACTATGCTTTAGAAATTAATCCAACACATGTAACCTCCCCCTCGTAATGCAACATCCTTCTCATTTCTATGGAATTTAAGTACTTAATCAAGAGTTCTTTTAAAATTTCTGATACAGTGACATCAAATACAAAATGCCTCAACACTTGTATTTCCTCACAGCTGCAGGCCTGAAAAACTATGCTGTCTTCCAGACCTGAGGCAAATGGATGCAGCTGAGGCTCAGTTTCAGTCTAGAGGGAGGATTAATGGATCTGATAAACTCATTCTCTAGGACGGAAAAAAGCTGTTTCTGGACTGTCACTGAATTCATAGTGATGGCCAGTAGGATGACATAAGGTAGCACTGGTTGTTATTAGCTACTAAATGACTTAGCTGTATCAGTTGCCACACATGGGATGCCACAACAGTGAAAACTGAGACGGGTGGGATGGACAGCAAGCAGAATTACTTGAGCATCAGCACTTCATCAGTCTGCAGAGTGAGTCACTACCACCACCACCACATTATATAGGAAAACAAATTAGGTGCACTTATCACTACTAAGGAAGCAAGGCATAGGAATTATTTATTCTTACAAAGTCATTAGAAGATTTGGGATTTAACAGCGAGCAAACCTGCACACTAAAATGACCCTCGAGATTAAGACACCGTGTTTTGCACATGACTGCACTTCAAAGAGAGTTTCATCCTTTGGAAATGACATCATGAAGGTCAAAATTATAAATAAACTGAAAATACCAGAGGTCTTCAAAGCAAAGTAATATTTTCATTACTTGTCTCTTGAGTGGCATAAGATTTCCCAGTGTAAGCTTGTTCCCAGATAAAAGCAGCTGCTCCAAACACATTTGTCCAGGAAACACATGGTTAGAAATACATACTCCTAATTTTAGTGAAGAAGATTATTTTAAGGGCATCCTGAGTGAAATCCGAATACAAATGTTAAAACTAGCTTCTGTTCAGCCAATGTGACAAGCAGTTTCTTACTCTAGGACTGCAGAAGAAGCTTTCAAGACCATATTTCAGCATTTTATTTGCTGATACTTTGCAGAATTCCAGTTACATGGCTTACCTTAAACACTGAGGGTGAGCAAAGGAATGTTAACTCTTAGCTGTTACCCATGACTCCTAATCTAGATGGAACCAAACTAGCAGCCAGGAACTTCAGATGAGCACAGAAAAAAGAACATGGTGGGGGGCTGGAATGAGATGATCTGAAGGTCCTTTCCAACCATAACTATTCTATGATTCTGTGAAATGAAGACAGATTCAACTTACAATTAAATCTTGAATAGGTGAAATCGAGAGTATCTTCCTGGTGCCACTTTCCACAATTACTCCAAGCCAGTTCAGTGCTCCCCAGTACCACAGGTAGCTCTGCCCTCCATGCCAATAGCTTACAAAGGCAAAAGTGAGGGCTGTGGAGAAGAGTGTTCCCAGCAGACTGGACTGAGATCCTCCCATCGGAACATATATGTACCTGTAGGTGAAACAAGAGATGAGGAGCATTATTTGGGGATCTCACATAAACCTCAGAACAACGACAGATTTGTTATTTGGTGGCATAAAGAGGGAATTTGAACAATTACCTGACATTCTCTGTTTGCCTGCCCTAGTTACTGCAAAGCTGTAGACCACTTTATGAAGTATGTGCATGTACCATTTGGTGAAAAGGCAATTTTATGGTCGCAGGAACTCTGCATTAGGCTGATATCTAGTATAAACTATTCTCAATTGCAAAAGACAAATGTTGAGGTCTTTCAACTCCAGTAGTTGTAAGTAAATTTGCATACACACAAATTACATGCAATCTTCAAGTGAGGGTGCTGAGGCGCTGGCACAGGAGTCAGAACCTTAGTCTCTAATTGATGTTTATAAGTGTCCAGAGAGCAGTGCTCGTTCAGTAAGACTACCAGAAGCCATGTCGCTCTGAAAGCTGACATTGGGTTTGGAGTCACTTCTTCCTGCTCCTGGCATTTTCCAAGTAAGCCATGGCCACTTGCCAGCCAGTCACATATCTTTGTTAAATCAGGCAACAGAGTCACCACCAAGCTCCTGGTACCAGTAAGGAGATGCAGTATATGTGACTGGTGGTGATGGTCCTCCTGAGCTGGCATTCCTTTGGCATCGTGCACTGTACTCATATTTGAGACTATTTCTACTTGCTAGAGATAATGAAAGGAAATCTTTTTGCAATGAGCTTTTTATTTCTGGTTATCAGGTTTTACATTCAGAGATAAATACCAGCTTAAAAATTTAAAGGGGAAATTATCTGAATGCCTTTTTCCTCATGTTAGGAAGTAAGAAAATTCAGCGATAGGGGAAAACAAAGTGATGAGAATGATTAAAAGCTAAACAGAAGAGGCATTTAAAAAAGCAACTGTCAGGTTCTCCAATTTCTCCATAAGCCTAGCATCAACACAGTACTTCAGCCTGCTACAGGGAACATCTGATTACGTTTACAGCCATTTTCAGTATCAGTGTGCTTTTTACTAGGCATGTGAAAATAAAGAGAAATTAAGATCAATAGTTTTCATTTACATTGTGCTTTTCTTCTCCCTCCCCTTCCCATGTTTCTCATCACATATATATAAAGACACAACTAACATAATCGTGTCTTCTTGACACAAGGGCACTGACTGCCCTCAGACCGCACGGTTTGCCCTCCCTTGTTAGTGTGTTCCCACTATTTTAGTAGCTATAAATCCTGATGGATATTGAGTGATTTCTCTCAGGGTGAAGAGCAGTTCTGTATGTGCATGTGGGGTTTGCGCAGGAAAAAAGTGGGGAAAACCCATTACCACGTTACAGAACACATCAGGAACAAATCTACTTCCTGCCTCACTATCCACGTTGTGATCCACTTACTACCTCCACCATCCACGTGTGCACACACTCTTTCATTGGCAGGCCTGTGGATAAGTAACAGGCAGCTCAGCATGCAGCCAGGGGTAGAACCTGGCTCCATGCCTGGCACTTTGTGCTCTGCTAGAATCCAAACCGGCTGCAAAAGAACCACCACAAGAGCCCTTGCTGTTACAGAAATGCATTGTGCCTTTTTCATGTGAGCATCAGAATCTAATTTATCAGTCCTTTTCCTATATGCTTCACAGAAGAGTACCCATTTGATTACAGAAGGCTACACTTACACTGAAGTGTGAGGGAGAATAAACCAGCGAAGACTATTATTAAGCCAGATGACAGAAGAAACTTGCTACTTCTGTATTATGATTTGACACAACACCCACTACGTAACTAACAATTTGTTGTGCTTTAAACCTGCCAGCACCTGAGCCCTTCAGAGCCCCTTGCTCAGTCTCCCCTGGTGGGATGGGGAAGAAAAGGAGCCTTTTAGAGCTGTTCTGCCCTCCACTTCACCACCAGAACCTGGGAGGAGGGAAGCAGGGAGGCAGTGGGAGAGATGAAGGGGCAATCACTACTACGATTTGATGTCTGCATGCTTCCCAACATTATTCCTTCTTCTTGACACTACCATCTACCTGCAAGCTATCCTACAGTCCACCTGTACTGCGATTACAAACTGGGTTTACAGGGAGGTTGCTGCACAGCACACAGATCTGCTGTACCGCATGCAGAACAGCATTACATAGACATCGCAGTTTAAGCTTCCACACAGCAGTTAAGACTATTCCCATCTCTAATCATAGAAAATCCACAGAGACGCTCAAAACCCCTATTTCAGGGACTATTGGTATATAAAAGTAATGACGGCTCCTCATGGCAGGCTACCACAACTCAAAGGGACACCCTCCCAGTAGAATGTAACAGCTCACAAGCAGATTACACATTTACCATAGATGTGCAGGAAAGGCAGTCAATGGCCCAAAGATGGATAAATGAAGGGAAAGCAATAAAGTGGTTTCTAAAGAGAAAAGGATGTTAAGGTGAGTTGAGGATGATCATTGGTCACATCCCTTCAGGGGATTTGAGAGGGATGGGTAACACTGCCGCCCCTTACAAGCCACAGAAAATACAGACAGGAAGATCAGACCTGCAGAAGATGCTTAGCATCAGAAAACACAGGCTAAGAGAGCATCTAAAGATGAAACATCAACTTACAGGACCTAAAGTCAAATCCTACCGGAACTTCAGAAGTGAAACAACAGAGGTTTCTAGGTGGGTGTCAGAGAGGAACGTGAATGCCTTAGGCCAGGCTTTGCCAACCATTCCTAGGCCAGCTAGACCTCAAGGAAAGGCACTTCATGTTGCCAGAAGAGGTTGGGCACATTAGATGGGGAGAAGAGAATGGGGAACTCTGCATACATTAAATATCTCAGAACATCTGGGAGATACCAGAGGCACATAAATACAAGTAAGTATTGAGAGAATGCTATACATAGTAAGAATTACTTGAAGACACACACATCCACACCTGACCTAAGTATCTGTCCTTAGCCTTTCCCTGGCAAAGACGCTGCCAGACTGTCCCGTATTTCCATAGACTCCATTTGGATTTCAAACTCAAATTTACATGCTATTAAACACTCTACCTTCACAAACAAAAACATAACCTTGTGTGTCTGTCTTTTACTCCCACTTCCAGTACCTTAAATCAGCTTCTCCACAGCCGGCAAGCTGTTCCACTTACACAACTGATCTTAACTTTAAGTGAACATTTGAGAACTGGATAAAATATGTAAATGGCACCATTTAAATCCCTAAAGTAATGCAAACACAAACATAATAGCTGAGGTATTTAAAAGTGACATTTACTTACAAAGCATAACTTTTCAATCCAATAACCATTTTGTTAGTTTTCTCCAAGTGGGAATCAACAGAGCAATCACAGGAGAGCTGACAATCATTCCCTGGGAAAACACATCTCTTCTTTTAATGACATTTACATTACCAACCTTTTATTCTAAGAACTTCCAGAAAACACTAAGAGGAGCATTTATAACCAGCGAAGAACCACTCTAAAGGGCTTTCGTTCCTCGAAGTCTCAATACACTGCTCCTACTTCCACATGCACGTAATTTGAACCATATTTAAACTGTGAAGTGCAAGTAAAGCGCCTGTTTAAATGCAGTTCTGTGCAGGGGTTCCCTTCGACATGTGCGTTCATTTCTTCCTCGAAGGAAGGCTATACAGCAAAATGTGTGCTACCCGTGGTTTTTCTTCCCCTCTCCTTAGCTATTGCTCTTGCAATGTCTTATCCAGAACCAGATGAAATGTAGATAAAAAGGAAATCTGCTTGTAATAGCAAGCTTCTTGTAAAATCAACTCATGAGCTGTGTTTCAGTTCAGGGCACATATATGGTGCCTGAAATTCCAATGCCTCTCTGCCTTCAGAGCATTCAAGGGTTAACCATACTGTATAGAGCTGGACAGTGAAAAGCCAACACTGTAAATGTTAAAAGAGCAATACTAGAGTCTTCCATCTCACATCCCAACAATAGCCATTGCTTGAGGTTGCAGACCTCAAGTGAGCGTTGTCCATTTGTGGATGTGTATACAACGAATGTGACCCCTTCAGTCAATACAAAGTTCATCACTAGCTGTGAAAGCAATGCTCAACATGAGCCTCAACAGCTTTGAGGATAAACAGCCAAGTTTCCACTCGTTTTGTTTCTAAATTATCCTAAGGACTGTCACCACAAAAGAGATTTGATTGAAATGGAAAGTGCAGCAGGACACAGGGTGACAACTAGAGGGGAGTTCCCTCTACAGCTGGGGCTGGGCTGCTTTCATTTACTCCTTTTTAATCCTGTGCTTTCTTTTTGTGGCCACTGACTTCAAACGTTTTCTCTACTGCATCACAAAAAGATTTTAAGCCCAGTTCTACAAATGTATACTTCTGGGTGAGCTCCTGAGATTCCTGTTTTGCCAGTTTGAGCAGACAGTGACTTGGATGGAGCTCCACAGAGTGCAGAAGTAAAGCACACCTTCAAGCCTTTGCAAAACTGGGTCCTACATGACAGGCTTGGGGAAGAGTGGCTAGAAGGCTGGCCATGGAGAAGGAGCTGCGGGTGCTGACTGATGGAGCCGAGCATGAGCCACCTTGTGCCCAGGCAGCCAAGAAGGCCATGAGCACCAGCGTGGCAGCAGGGCCAGGGCAGTGACTGTTCCCTCTGCTGGGCATTGGTGAGGCTGAATCCCGAATCCTGCACTCAGCTCAGGGTCCCTCACTACAACACAGACATTGAGGGGATGGAGGGGGGCCAGGGAAAGGCAACGGAGCTGGTGCAGGGCCTGGAGCAGTGTGATGGGGAATGGATGAGGGACCTGGGGGGTTCAGATGGAGAAGAGAAGGCTCAGGGGGGACCTGATCACTGCCTACAACTGCTGAGAGGA
>JASSUY010042206.1:0-19440 GCA_032466535.1 Forpus xanthops
CAGTGAGGTTTTGTTTGTTTTCTTGTTTTTCCTGAATGAAAATGTTTCTGTTCTTGCAGAATAGCTCAGGCTTAGCTAAGAAAACTGTCATTTCTCCTTATCAGAAAACACAGGTCCATTGTGGACAGCACTGCTCTGTATCCATTCCATCAGGCGTTGTTTCTCTGCACCACTACCTTGATTTTAATGAAACCTGTCCTTGTGCTTCTGCTCACTTTGAATTAGCTATTCTTCACCCAGTCAGATTGATTGACTTTTTTATCTCATGACTGCCCAAGTATGGAACAAACTTCTTTCACAACCATCTATACCACTTACAAATTGTTTTCTGTTTTATTCCCATTTATTCTTTCAAACAGTGATGCACAAGAGACTGAATGCTTCAAACTTTACCATCATTTTACTTAAGAAAACTGGACTGAATTCCATTGTTTTTCCTTTAGTTAAGACCTTGCTTTTTATTTTTACTGCTTCAATTGCTTATGCAAATCAGGCATTGTTGTATTTTTTTTTTCTCCACGTTATTTTTTAGGAAAAATACTGTGCAATCACTAAATTACATGAAGTGTACTATTCAGTTCTGCTAAATATAAGCACATTCACAATATTTTTTTTGTGGTTTATTTAGAAATCTCTTATAATATTATGGCCATATTCTCTATTTAAATGTTTTGCAACAAATGTCAGGGCTTTGATATTTAGTAATTTTGCAACTGGAGTTTTGTTATGGTATTAAGTACTACCTCCACATTTTTTATTTTATATTGTGAATGGATAAACTATGACCCATAAAAGTTACTCAGCATTTCAGAATGATGACTATGAATTTAGTGTAAATTTACCTCTCACAATTAGTCTGTAGACCTAACTTTCTAGTTTTGTGTCTTCAGTTAGCTCTGTTACAGAAATCAGAACTGTAGCAATTTTCACATCCCTCCATCAAAATGTATTTTATATCCAACAAATCTCTGGAGGCACAGGACTAGAGGGAACCTCAAGATGTCATTAAGTCTATTATTGCTTTGCTCCAGAAAGAACAATTATCCCAGTGTCATTTCTGACAGATATTTCACTAGTTGGTTCTCAAGGACTTTAAAAGATGGAGATTCTACCAATTCTCTAGGCAATTTATTCCAGTGCTTCACTGTCTTACCAATTAAGCTGAGGTTTATACCCTTTATTTCTAGACATAGAACATGAAGAATGGATTATTCCCCCTCTTTGCAACCACCTTTTATATATTTGAAGATTGCTTTGCTTGTGCAGTCCTCTGCTTCCCAGGTTAAATAACCCAATTTGTTAAATCGTTTTTCATAGGTCACGTTTTTAGACTCCTGAACATTCTCATTTTTCTCTACTGAATTCCATCCAAATGGTCCAAATATAATTGGAAAATTGCTCTGAGTGAAGCCTTTAAATGCTGAATCAATAGGAAGAATTCCTTCATGTCTTGCAGGCTACACTTGGGGTTATAAATTTCATCTGCTTCCAAAGAGCTCTGGTCTTTTTTTTCTTTTCATCGATATGACATTGTTGACTCATATTAGGTTAGTCCACTGTATGGTCAGCTTTAACCCCTCTGTCCTTTCCTGCAGAACTGTTCTTTAAATTACTTTTATCCATCCTGTCTACAAAATAGACAACTCCTGCCTAATGTATATGTCCCCATTGAATTGCAACTGATTATTTTCAGATCATATCTTCAATTTGTCAAGATCACTTTAAATTGTTATAGCATTCTCAGTATATTCATCTTCAGCTTAGCTCCATCTGCAAATTAATAAGCATACTCTGTACTCCATCATCCCAGCTTTTCATGAAACTGTTGAACAGCATATGGATTAGAAACAGATGTTACTCTATGAATCCTTCTATTTTGACAGTGACCCACTGACAAATATTCCTTCAGTATTGTTTTCAAACCAGTTCTGGATTTAGATTCACACAAGTTACAGCATTTCTTTAGCCAGCATAAACGCTGCCAGTGGAATGCTAAAAGTCTTTCTAAAATCAAGATATTATATGTGTACCTGCCTTTGTTCCACAGACTGATTTCTTAACACTGAAGAAAATTCACCTAATATAGATCATAGAATAGTTAGGGTTGGAAAGAAACTTAAGATCATCTAGTTCCAACCCCCCTGCTATGGGCAGGGACACTTCCCACTAAACCATGCCACCCAAGGCTATGTCCAACCCTGCCTTGAGCACCGCATGAAGCTGATAAGCTGCACACTTGCTACCCTGAGCCAACAGCCTGTCATCTTTTGACAGAATGCCACCCTCAGTGTGAACTTTGCTTCATTATAATGTCATTGTAATGCATTTACATGCTAAAATACACTCCCATCTCCAGTGCGACTCCCCTCCAAAATGAGACCACTTCCCTCTGAGCATGAGCTCTGAATTTTTGGTGTCATATACCTTTAAAATGAAGCGAGAGAGAGTTGCACCAATAATAATAAAGTTGTGAATGACTAGAGTCGCTCAAGCTTCACCTTGAACATAAAAAATAGTATAAAATAACCCAAAAGAGTGGGATATTTGGGAAGATACCATCATGGACAAGTCGAGGAAGATAACATGAACAGACTCCTGGGACTGGTCGACGGACTGGACCTCTCTTCCTTCCGCATAGGGTAAGACTTGCACTGTATCCAGTGCGTTCCTAGGAAAGCTTAGAATCTCTGTAGAGTTACTTTTACTGTTACCTTTGTATTTTAGAGCCAGGCTGTGTTAACTTTATCGAGTGCTTCTATCCATGTAACTATTATTCTCACTTGCTTTTGCAGATAGTATTCATCACTGGAAATCCATAAGAACCTGTATCTGTTGCATCAATAAACTGCACTATTTCGGTGACCAATTGTAATTTTCTCACTGAACGCGACCCCATCTCTCAGTGTGGCCATGAGAGTTCATGAGCATGATTCGACTGGCAGTGTGGTGCACTATCTGTATACGGTTCAGTGAAGTTCAAAATGACGAATATAGCTGCACTGATAGTTGCCACTGATTGTATTGGACAGTGTGGTGCACTATCAGTGAATCCGGATCAGATGTGCCCGGACTGGTAGTTGCATACTGGAGCCATTCCTGGCCCCTCTAATAAAGCAAGGGTTTTTTGGTTTTTTTTTTTTTTTTCCCCTTTAACACTACAGAAGCCCTGGAATGGATTACCCAGGGAAGTTGTGAATGCTCCGTCGCTGGCGGTGTTCAAGGCTGGGTTGGACATAGCCTTGGGTGTCACTGCCCCTGGCAGGGAAGTTGGAGCTAGATGTTCTTAAGGTCCTTTCCAACCCTAACTATTCTATGATTCTTCAAATCAGAATGTCATATTCCTTGTATGATTTTGGATGAAGATACAGTTGACAACTTGCCACTTTTGACTCTGTTGTTATCTGTAATAGAATCTGTTATGAACTGTGCCTTAGTGATCAGATGGTCAACTGTCAGATTGCTATTCCTTTCTCATTTGTGCTGCATTTTCTCCTACTTCAGTGATTATAAGGTTTTTTTCCCTGACTCAGTATCCATTTAAAGAACTAAATTATCTCTTGGTATCACAGTGCTAATTGTATGAAGTTTTCTTCCTGTTGTTTTTACATGTGGGAAAATAAACAACAATTAATTTTCTTAAAGACTATAAACTGCATTTGTTTCTTTTTACTAAATACAATAATGGAAAGTTTCTCCTGCATGTATGTGTAAATTTCATCCAGATTGTTACTCTGCACGCACATACTGGCACATATAGGCCAGTTAACATGTGTTCAGAGACATTCATTTTATACTAAGTTGCTTGTGTGATCGCAGATAGTCACTGGAGATTATTCAGTGCTTTTCTGGGGCTGAGTTTGTTTACAGTAAGCAATGGGAGAGAGCTAATCCTCTGTCAGAGCTCTCCATCTGCAGAAGCAGATGACTGTTCATTTCAGAAATTTGTCCTGATATAGGGCAAAGAGCGCATCTGCTTAATCACCCAAATGGTCTGTTTTATAAATGGATGCTTTCTGTTTTAACTATCATACACACATACAAATACAGACACAAACTCCACTGCAGTTTTGGTGATTGATTTCATTATTTTAATGGGTGATAATCCACATTATGAAATAACACAGGTCTTTTAGGGTAAAGCTTTTACAAACCACTTTGTTAGAATATGCTACTTAAAATAGTAAGTGAAAACAGAACAGTTATTGCTTAACATACATATGCATATATTTCTTCCGAATAGCTCAACTGAGAGACACCAAGCAACTGTGTATTGTAAAACATATGCAAAGAAAGAATTATATATGTAGCAGATATTATCCCAGACCCAAACAAAATGGCACTGTAGGTAAAATCCTTTATTTGAAAAGCTGCTGCCGGGAACACTGATCCAGTACCCTCTGCTCTTTCATCAGATGTACTTCATGCTCAACCTTTATTACCTGCAGGAACAATGCATTTACAGTTGGATTGTGTGTTTAGACTAAGCTAGTAGAGTGTTTAGCAGCAGATAGCCACTGGGAGAACATTCTGAAATTGAAGTGGTATGGATTTCTGAAAGAATTCTGAAAGTTATTTCATATAGTGAACAAATACTACAGTGCCGTGCAATTTTCATATTTTAAGAATTACAACATTATTTGTTTATTGACAAGACAGACCTCAGCCCTGAGAAGTAATAGGGCCTCTTAAATATAGTACTGAGAGAGGCTACAAGGGAAATAGCTTTCTGTTCTGTGAAACTTTTCAGCTTTCCAAGTTCTTCCTTCATCTTTCTTAAGGACTGGGAAAAAAGGCTTAATAATTGTGTGTGTGAGTGTACTTAGAAGTTGGCTTTCATGGGCAGATAAGAGGAGTGTAGAAGAGAAATAAGATAGGGCAAGAGTTAAAAAAAATTCCCAAACCCTCATGTACACTAGTGTGTGATCATCAAGTACCTGTGCTTACATCCCAAGTGAAGCTCTTATTAACAGTTTGTCTTTTTTCCTGGTGGATGTTTTGTCAAAGCTAGCTTACTTTGACTGAAATGTTTCATTTTTGAAAAAAAAAGACATTTTTCCAATAGCAATGTTTTCATTAAAGCTTTTCCATTAGGAAAAGAAATGGTTCGGTGACAAGCTTCTAACTGTGGACTCCACAATATCAGTCTTACGGTGCTGGTGAGGAATGAACAGTTACACAGGGCCTGTGAAATGTAGTATACTCACCAGCGCTCTGCCTGTATTATATGTAGCACACAATAATGTAGAAATATCATAACATGATTAATATTTCATACATTTTCTGGTATAAAATATTAATTTGGTAATTCATTCACCTTTAATGAGCTAAATTAGAATCACATTTGAAACAGTTTAAAACGTTAGCTATGTTTACTTGTCTTATAATCTAAACACTCATTAAAAGTTCTGTGTATTATGCTGCTGTAGCCAAGGCTTTTTGATAGATTCTCCTCCTCCCTGTAGGTCTTCTGCTAAGTTAGTGATATTTGTAACTTATGTTTTGCTTATTTATATGAAAAATGAAAAGTAGCAGAAAGAGCTATATAGAAGTGCCATTGAGACTGTGGAAAACAAAAGAACAAGCTGTCATTCCTATTCTTTTTCTGAAGGAGATACACAAAACTGCCACTTCAGCTACTTCTGCAGTCACGAAGTGAGACTATCTGACATGGCCACTCCAAATGACAGGCCTGGCTTTGTTCATCAGATGCAGACACAATTTGAGCTGAGGTGGTAATAAAGAGTAAAGCACTCATTTCCTATCAGGCATACTCAAAGGAGTGTGAAAAGTGCAGGATGAAATTTTCAGAACAAAATAAAGTTATGTAAAGAAAAACATAATGGTGTCTGGAAGAGTAATAAAGAATAAGGCGATGCCAAGTAACTGACATCAGAAGGCAAAAGGGCACGAAAAAGAAACAGAAAAGAGTAATCAAGATGAAGGAAGCATGTGTTAAGACATAAGGCACCAAGTACAAGTCTTTAAATGTTACCTGTGAATTCTGTCAGATATATCTGAAAGGGGAATGTTTTATGCAGTCATATTTTCAACTTTATGACTTAGCAATTACATAGGCTGACTGCCTCAGAAAAGTGAATTAGAATACAGTATTTAAACTGCTATGAGCCACTATCTCATCTGCCAGGTGTTAGGCATTTCGTAGTAGCTTGAGGACTCTATTTATATGTATTATATAGCTTTAAATATTGTACAGATGTGAATACAATTACATCATTTTAAATGTGCACATTCAATGAGGCATCTGCATTTTTCACAAATATCATAATTGCATGAAAAGGGATTATGAATGAATCCTTGAATTTGTGATTTTTACATAAATATGTGGTAAATATTGTTAACACTGTTAAGCAGGACAGGGGCTAAATACAGTAAGTGTTGAGAAGAGGTGTTATTTCCAAGTGTTTTGTGTTAAATATCTAATCAGCATGGAAGATTCCATCTAAATCATCTCTGCAATATCGAATGGTTTTCATTTTATCTTCTACTTTATTTTTCAAATAAAAGTGCAGTATATTCTACTAAAAAAAAAAAATCACTTCTCATTCCCAAGTTCCTAACTCTTGTTCCCCAAGAAATGGCTTCCAGTGTCATATTCTTATTGAAAACATTGATTTGAATGCAATTCTAATAGTGCAGTTCTATAATGTAATGTGTCTGTTTAAGAGAAGTATGGACCCCTTTTGTAAACAATTGAAAATAATTAAAATCAAGGTACTTCTATTTTTTAGGTAATGTTCACTTTGCATTGCTATCACCTGGCAGCTTTTGGTGCAGGCATGGGTAGTTAAAGTAGCTACTTCCTGCCACCCACTGAAAAAGAGGGTCCACAGTCTCTTCTCAAATGTTATTTGTACTAGTATGGAATAGTGGCAGTTGATAACAAAGTTGGTCTTGTGTTTCACCAGGAAGGTGTATCCCTCCTGGATGTGGGCAGCATATTTTTGCACAAATCTCTTCAGACTTGTTCTGTGTTGGTTATTTACTCCTGTTTTGTACTGGAGTGGAATAGGCAGAAATAGACAGTTAACTGGTCTCAGATACGCAATTCTTCTGTGTTGTAACTTGGCCTTGTTAAGGTCAAGTGTTTATTCAAACCATCTTCAGTGGTTTTAAGCCTAAATCTACGATCCTTTTGTTTTGAAAAGGTCTAGGTGAGTTCATATCATTAGATAGCACAAAGAAGCAGACTGGGGCAGTTTCCTTCCCTGTTTCAGTAGCTAGACTTGATCCTCCAGGTGGGACTTGATGCCAATATAACTGCAAGTGTAACTGCTATGTAATTGCTGTGTTTACTAACTATCAACACAGCATGGCTGAGTTTATATCCCAGAGCTTCGCTTTAGAGTGCCACTGATGTGTCCCTTGTTGTGTAGGGTCATACTGTTTGAATAGAAGATGTCTGCTGCAGGGCTGATCTTTGACCAATATACCTGTGTTTTGGGGAGAAAGGCTTGGATTAAGCCCTGTAGGAAGTTCAGTTTTATTTGCTTTAAAAATCTCATTGACTGGGAATGTTTTCTCATGATGTAATGATCTGTGATGGTACATTTATACTGGCAAAGCCATCTTTACTGAGATAGGGCTTTTCAAGTGTAGGTTTTATTACAAGCAAA
Organism: Forpus xanthops; assembly: GCA_032466535.1. Classification (NCBI taxonomy): domain Eukaryota; kingdom Metazoa; phylum Chordata; class Aves; order Psittaciformes; family Psittacidae; genus Forpus; species Forpus xanthops. Next base: position 7,635 of record JASSUY010042206.1, read on the forward strand.
GTTGATCAAAATACATAGTTTTTAAGAGTTTGAAAGCATTAATAAGTTATTTGTCTCAGTTTTTCCATAACTTACATTCAGGAGAGAATGTCATTAGAGCATGTTTTTGAAAACCCGATTTCAAGCTAAAAATGACTATAATTAGATAACTAAATAAGCGCATGATTTTCCTGAAATGCAAGCAGAAGAATGCAAGACTTTTTTTTTTTTTTTTTTATGACTTAGATCACTGTAGCTCTAAGGATAGAACACTATGGATCAAGTTCCTGAGGAATTTGTGTCTAAACCTTATACCTTTATCAGCTCAAGACTATTATATTCGTACATCTGATTGGTTGTTTTGAACAGGGAATAATTCCAAAACACCCATGGTATTTTTATTGTAAGGGTTGTTTGTTTGTTTTGTTGTTTCTTTTTTTTTTTTTTCTTTAACAAGTTCAGCACATCCTTCTGAGGACAGAATTATTATTACTACTGTAAAATCATTTAGAATGCATTTGCACAGCTTAATTGACCTTGAATAATGCAAAATCTTCCATTCCAGCTGACATGAGATAGAAGGAAAAGTCAATGAGACCTGCATAATCTTCATATTAATTCAAACTGCAAAATGAAAGGAAAACTGACTTAGAATTTGTCTCTAAATCACTTCCCTCTTCCCTAGTGACACAAAGATACAGAAAGAATCTGAAAAAAATTTGGTTAGCTCTCAGGAAGGAGCAATCATGCTTAATTTTAAGACATGTAATAATGGCAGGCACGTTTTGTGGCTCATGGAGCTCTCCTTTATAATGATAATGGTTTCACCAATGGTAGGTTATTTTAAGTTTATAGTAAATTTATTTATTTTTAACTAAGCGGCTTCACTTGATTTGCTCATCTATCCATCCACTGTGTGCAAACCAGCTCTTTCCACAGCTCTCTATGCTATGCTTGTGTTTCCCTCTAATTTGTAATGACAATTCTGGTCTTCAGCTAAAATTCTTCTCAAGTACTTTCTTTATAACCTTCATTTCTTTGTGCTGTTGTTTTTCTCTTGGTGGTTTTATGTAATTACCTTAGATATTTTAAAGAAATATCACAATTATGTCCAGTATTTCCTTTTGGAAAAGAGCCCTGGTTGCTAACTTCTCAACTCACTTTCCTCAAATACCACCACCATGTTTTGGGGATTTTTTGGGGGGTTTGTGTTCTTTTAGACATGTTTTCCTATTTAAAGTGTGATAGGGTCTACAATTGTATTTCAGAAAAAAGCATGCAGTTTTACTCTGATGCTAATTTTTTTTGTTGGGTTTAGTGTGGATTGAGTTTCTAATTTTGAAGTATATCCTTGAGGGTATATGCTTGAAGTATATCCTTGGAGTTACATTGCGTACAGTGATTCTAACCACATAGGTATAGTTGAGCAACAATAATCCAAATGTGTTACTAGAATGCACATTACTGATCTTTCTTTTGCACTGCTACAGTGTCTGTGGAATGCATTACTTCTGCTGCAAGCCTACCTCTTTATCAGTCATTCAGTTAGATGAATTCTGAATATGTATTTCTAGACCTCTCATGTTAATCATCTCCTTATTACTTCTGGTTTTGTTTTCTCAAGTTAGTGATATTTTTTTCATTGCTTCCCTTTGTGGTTGTATAGGTGAATAGTATAATTTATTGCATTTCCCTTGATGCAAAGCTCCATTCTTATAGCAGCAAAAGCCACTGGAGAGTCTCTAGGAAAAGTATGGCTTCTTTGCAATAAAATTCAAGTGTGGGAAGAGTCTTCAGAGCAATCGGAAGCTGATTGGAGTCATCTGCAAAGTTATAAACCTTCTTCAATTATTAGTTTCTTTGCAAAGAAGCTTCATTTTCCAATTCTGTAGTCTTATTAGAAGATTAGGACTGTATTGGGGTTTCAGAGAGTATTTAGCAGTTCACTTCATGGTCCTTTTACTAAATTCCCCATATCAGAGGCTGTTTGGGACTGTGAAACAATGGAAATCTAATGGCCTTCCCATTTTAGGAAGTAAAGCACAGAATCCCAGCACATTTATTAATTTTGCTCTAGTACATCCATTTATTCTTTTATTTTAATGTATTTCTAATTATTGTGAGTCTTCCATCATCCCTTTGCTGACATTTCAGTAAATGTTAAAGAACAAAGATTAAAGAGCAGCCAATGCAAGTGTGACTTTAATTAAACCATTGAGCCAGGATATTTCATTTTGAATATTACTGAACTTGCATTATCTTGCATTTCATTGATTAAATGCATTTAAATGTAAATTTTTATTCCACATAGCCTATATTATTTTTAATCAAGATAATACTGTTTTAAAATGTGGCAATTTATTTCTGAATCAGTGATCAGTGTTAGAATACAGTATTTACTTTAGATTATTTTATCATACTCCTTGGACCAAGAAAAAGTATACTTAGAACTATTCACATGTTTTTTCCTACTCTAGATAATATAATGCCTTTTGATAGTGCTTCTGTATTTTTAGGCAAACACCGTGAGTCTAAGTAAAGTGTAACTGTGACTACAAGTAAGCATTTTGAAGGACAGGAGACTGAAATTTTACTTCTCATTTTAAAGCAGCAGGTTTTATTTGAAAATTGTCCTAGCCAAAGAAGTATTTGAGCTCCCAAAGAGATTAACCAGCTTCTTTTGAGCAGAATGACATTTTTAGCATTTATCTTAAATTATTTGAAATTTTGCTTATTATACTTCCTTTATTAAAACCCACGGCTCTAAACTGTTTAAATGGATTATTTATTCTGTCTTCTTTAACATAATGTTCCATTCTATATATTATATTATTCTGTGCCACAACATAAATCAGTTGCCTAATTTGATAAGTGAATGAAGAGTCCATTCTTGCTGTATTTAATGAAAAAAAAAAAAAAAAAGAAACCCAAACAGAACTCTATAAATTTTATATAGTGGTTGCCTAGGTAAAGGAATCAGGTTCAGTGAGGGCAGCTATTTGCTTCGGTTCTTTTAAGAACAAGTACAATGTTGCCACTTATGCATTTGAAAATACCAAAAATACTGAGCGTGCGACTGGTGAGCAGTGAATGATAAGACTGGGTCAGTACATTTTTAGTTTTTTTTTTTAACTGCCCTTGTTCCCCCTGTTTAAGTCGATGATCATATCACTCCATTTATGGATAATTTAACAAAATGAAGCTTTTCAGACATGAGTTTAAGGTTAATCTGCTTCAAGTATGGTCACTCATGGGTTAGTGCAGCCTCCGCATCATGTACAGCTGACTAAAAAGTAATCTCATTTAGACTATTCCCACTTGGAACTCAACTGGGTGTTCATGCAGTTGAAGCATCTGTCGATGCTTTACACTGGTGTGTACTTGAATAGTATTTGCTAAATATTGAGAGTATCTTTGCAACATAGAATCATAGAACAAGTTGGGATTCAAAGAGATCTTAACGATCATTCAGTTCCAACTGCACAGCCATAGGCAGAGATGTCTTTCACTAGACCAGGTTGCTCAAAGCCCTATCCAGCCTGACCTTGAACACTACCAGGAATGAGGCAGTCCACAGCTTCTCTGGGCAACTTGTTTCAATCAATGTCTTACCACCCTCACAGTGACGAATTTCTTCCTAATGCTTAATCTGTATCTTCCATCTTCATCTTAAAGCCATTCCCTTTGTCCTGTCATTACATTCCATTGTAAAAAATCCCTCTCCAGCTTTCTTGTGGGCTTCCTTTAGATACTAGAAGGCTCTTCTAAGATCTTCCCAGAGCCTTCTCTTCTCCATGCTGAACATAGCTTATCTTTTTAAATTTTTGGACAGGGAGTGCTCATACCATGAGACAAGCTCAGTGAGACCCATGTTATCAGTTGATGGAAACTATTCAGGCTAGGTTGAGGGGATAGCTATTAACCATCTTTGCTTCTTTTAGAAGACTTGATAGAGTGAAGGTTAGCCAGTCAGGAAGCCTGCGTGCCTTGCAATACACCTTGTGAAACAAAACAATTGACCTCTTGCTTAGTTGGAATAGGCAGAGTAATCAAACCCAGTGTATCACAAAACAAATACAGTTCTTGAAATAATTGTCATATGAACAATTACATGTAATATGAATTCAGTCATTATGAATTCAGTAATATGAAACCATGTCAGCAGTTGATAATGTATAAGACTCTAATATCATTGAACTGCAGTAATGTAGATGTGTTTTCAGTTGAAGAAGCAAATAGCCTGTAAAAGTCTCAAACCAGAGTGACTCTATCTTTCCTAAGCTTGCTGTGTATATGAAGGTAAATATGAAAGAACATTTACAGAGTGGAAGTATCTAAGCTGGGTTTAGTCATCCATACATCAAGAACAACTTGGACCTTATGACGGATTAGTAGCTCCTTGCCTGATGGTCAGGGTAGCATAGGACCCTACCCAACTTTCTGAATGGCAATGGCATTCTAAACATTTTCTTCTGAGAGCAAGAGCAAGCAATTACTTCGGTTGTGGTTTCAAGTTTACCATTCTGTATGCCCAGCCCATTGCAAAGTCTGAATTCTTAGCCTTGCCCTTTAGGCTGTAGCACCAATGTCTGTGAGTTGGGCCTTCTCTAGGCTGACAACCAAAGTTGATGTGCCTTTTTACAAGTGGCATCCCACCAAACTCTAGACATTACTTTTGTTTAAACTAGACTAGTAGCTTATTATCCTTATCATCATTTTTGCAGCAAACAGCGAAAAATAGCCATTTCTAAGATACAGTTCATCTCATCCTGAGATAGATGTCTGAAACAGGCCACATATATCACACAAAGTGTCTGTTTATCCTCAACAATTTTAGAGAGTGCTCAGGGTGATTAGCTCAAAAACGGATGCCTCTAGTGCAACAGGATAAACCCAGGTGAGATAAATCTTAATATCCATGGGCAGCTGCGCTCTCCCTTAATAGCTTTAAATAAACAGTCTGTCATGGCAAATGTATAATCACTTCCAAAATGTTTATCACTGTACTAATAGCTTTGACTAGAGAGGCATATATTTTTTCTAGTTTGAATATTTAGCTTCTAGTTTTACAATGCTAACTGCATGGGATGACATACATAAGTATCATATTGTTTTGCATAAGGTTTGAGTCTTCCAGTAAACCTGTTCTTAAAATACACTCTTATCTGCTTTTAAAGTAATCTCTTAATAATAATAATCTTATCCCACCAGCAATAATTCTGTGAAGGTATCAAAAAATCATAGCATTTTTCTTCAGTGCAGAAATTGTTCTTTCATATATATAAAATGATGAATAAAATTCACCCTTATATCAAAGAGGTTTGGCAGCTTACTATTACAAATTCAGGTTCTTGCTACTCTCAATGAAAAGAATAAAAATAATGCAGATATTTTCCTGCTGAGAAGTATCTCTGATGTCAGTGATGAAAGGATTGTTCTCAGGGAACTGCAGAAGATTTATCTTGCAGCATCTTTTTAAATTAAGCCTATTTTATTGGCCTTTTGCACCTCAGAAGGACCTCTTAGATTATGCTGGGTTGAATTCCTGTCAAAGTGTGATAAACTCATACTCACATTGAAATCAGTGACAGCTGTGTGAAACTCTGCTTCTACAAATGCAGGCAAATTTTGGAGTGCGTTCATGTTATACCTAGAAGGGGTTGTGGGATTTGAATTTTTCTCTTAGGAGTCTGTTGGCTGAACCACTCTAGGTTAAAGAGAACACTTGAGAATGTTGTGACACAGAATCACAGAATGGCTTAGGTTGGGAGGGACCTTAAAGCTCATCTAGTTCCAGCCTCTCTGCCATGGAGGAGGGCACTTTCTACTAGACCAGATTGTTCACAGCCCTATTCAGCCTGGTTTTAAATGCTTCAAGGAATGAGACATTCCTCTCTAAGTACAATTTTACAAATACTCATGCTCACTCAAATGTGCACACACTCACACAAGGCAAATAGTCTTTGAGGAGCATAAGCATTCACAGTGATAATATGCACACTCCTATTATTGTGGTAGGTATGGTCCTCACATCTGAAGGAACAATTTGTCAGTGCATAAATAGCCTTACTATCAGGTTCATAAGGAAAAGTGAGTACCAGCAGGTCAAAGGAGGTGATCCTGCCCCTCTGCTCTTGTGAGACCTCACTTGGAGTGTTGTGTGCAGTTCTGGTGTCCTCAACATAAAAGGGACATGGAACTGTTGGAACAAGTCCAGAGGATGATCAGGGGCTGGAGCACCTTCTGTATGAAGAAATTCTTTACTGTAAGGGTGGTGAGGCACTGGAATGGGTTGCCCAGGGAAATTGTGAATTCTCCATTACTGGTGGTATGCAAGGCCAGTTTTGACAGAGCCTTGGGTGACATGGTTTAGTGTGAGGTGTCCCTGCCCATGGTAGTGGGGTTGGAACTTGGTGATCTTAAGGTCCTTTCCAACCCTAACTATTCTATGATTCTATATCGATGGTGGGAAAAAAAAATAGATATTTTATAATGTGCAAGTATGTTTGTGTATCTATAAATGTACTGTAAATATAAACACTTGACACTCAGAAATTTCAAGCTGGCTTTAGAGTAGCTACTGCTACTAAAATTAGTAGCCAGCAGGGTCTCACTACCATTTTGTATTGTCTTGAAATGTATTCCAAAGTTTCAATACTCATTAGCTTCTGGTTTTAATATTATTACTATTTTTCAGCAACAGTTTATACCATCTCTTTGCTCCTCTATGTATATAGGGATATATGATTGCAGTATTAGATTTCTAGGAACTAAACAATATAACACATTTAAGTAACTCCATTGTAAGCATTCAGAATTAAATGTGTCCTAGTTCCTTCTCCCCCCATCTCCTTCACTACTGCCCAAGACTGTTTGAGGAATAGGAATGGAAAAGAAAAAAAAAAACAATTTTTTTTGTGGAAATTTGATAGTTTTCCTCTTGTTTACACAGTATTTATAAAGTTATTTCTCCCTAAATTACAAACTGACATAAACTGTCTGATGAAATCTTTGCAAACAATATGACAGTAACGTATATAGCTCTTCCTGTGATTTGAGAAAAAGCAGTACATCTGGCAGAAAAACTGTTTCCATTGAGGAGGATAAGCTGTGATGTGGTATAAAGATTTTGCTAAAAAAAAATTAGACTTCTACATTGTACTTACAAGAAGAAAAGCATCATTTTGTTTTTGGTTGCTCTATTAATCTTACAGACTGTACTTAGGCTGTCAAAATCTCCTCCTAGAGGTATCTCCATGACTGATGAAACATAAAGTATGAACCATGACAATCAGGCTCACATGTACTGTGTTATTTTGTGGTACTTGTGGTTCTTTTCTAAGCTCAACTAATACAGCTTCACAGGTCAGCTGTGGGGTATAATTGAGTTAGATAATGAGCCTGAGGCTTTGAAACAGCAGATCATCCAGCAAAAACATCAACAGCTGTAACACTTGTCACGCGCTTAAACCCAGGTGTGAGTAACTGTATTTTCAACTCTTGTGTCACTTATCTATGAAGGTGCTACAAGTTATTAGTTTAAACATGGGTATGGAAGTGTATGGAAATAGATGTATTTATAGAAATATTTTTATAGGTAGATGTCTTTTTTTATGCAGTTGCCTCTATGAATTTAATCAATATACTGTAAAACTTATGTTGAATAAAGATGGAAAAATTGCAGTTTAGAAAAGAAAGAACAGATTTTGGCAAGCAAAGGATTATATTTAATTTAGGGCACGCGTGGAAAATATGATGTTTTAGCGAATGCAGCATGAGATCAGGGAAGGGCTTGTTCCCACATTCCACAGAAGCAGCTCTGTTTCTTATTTGTGATGCTCTTTTAAGAACCAAACAAGAGGTTTCTAGCAGAAATAAGCTGTGGGCCTTGTTGGAGTCCTTCTCTCCAGTGAGGTTCAATTCATACAACTTATCATACGGATATTTATTGATTAGTTTCACTATCTCTCTCAGATGAGGTTCCCTAGTTGTGTCTAAGGAAGCACTGCAACACTGCCTACAAATTGACCTCCCAGTGTTGTAACGTCCCTGTAGTGCAGATTGTTTAGCGATGAGAGCTTTACCTTGAAAAGCAGAAATTGCAGTGTTACTGTGGCAGGGTGGGGTTTCATTATGCTGCCAGAAAAGGGGGATTGGTTAGTTCCTGTCCTGCTCACAGAATGTCTGCATCCAAACCAGTACCCATCCTGCAGGCAGCAGGAGCATGAAGTCCAAACCAGGATCACAGCCACTTCGGTAGAATAATAGAGTGATTTGGGTTGGAAGGAACCTTACAGATTATTCAGTTCCAGTGCCTTGCCATGGGCAGGGGCACCTTCCACTAGACCAGGTTGATCCAAGCCCCATCCAACCTGGCCATGGATGGGGCAGCCACAGCTTCTCTGGGCAACCTGTGCCAGTGCCTCACCACCTTCACAGTAAAGTATTACTTCCTAATACCTAATCTAATTCTCTTTCAGTTTAAGGCCATTCCCCCATATCAAATCTCTGCATGCCCTTGTAAAAAATACTTTTCCAGCCTTAGGGTATTGGTATTTTGTGCAGCTTCTCCACAGCAGGAGCTGCAGAGGTTGACAAAACAGCTGGGTTGTAGTGTCACAAAAGGTGACAGGGGTGCTAGTTCTGACCCGGGGCCCACAGGGCCTCCAGGACACCAGTGTGGCCTTTGGTGTGTCAGCCTACTGCAGCTGGGATGGCTTATCTGCCAGGATGGTGCATTGCTGTTGTACCACGATTTTCTGCCTCAGAAAAGGCTCCATGCCCTGTAGGTACCTAGCTGTGATGGAAACAAGTTAAATCGTTGTAACAAATAAAAGGGTGGATGGAGCTCCTGCCTTTAGGCACAATGTGATTTGGGTTTGTACACTGGAGCTGTGTCACTCTAGCAGGAGGTCTTGCTGGGCTTTGGATGCCCATCTGAGGAGCTGACATGAAAAAATTGTCTGCTCTGAAGTTTGAGGCCTGCCCTGAAGGCGGAATTGTCTGCTAGCAGAGATGAAAGTTGCCACTGCTCTTCACTTGCCCTGCGGGTAAAGGCTTGTGTTGTCACTTCCAACTTGACAGTAGCTCCTAGAGGCCATGATGCATGGCTGCTGTGCCTAACAGCCTTTCTGTGGAAACTGCTTCCACAGCAGCGGCTTTCCAGTAGTACAGTAGGATGCATTCAGCACAGGAATATGTTCTTGGTTCTGTTCAGATGTGTAGATCGATTGTAGGTAGACATGCCTCTACACACATGCATCCAATTTCAAAAAAAAATCTGGAGAGAAAAAGAAATGTGTTTCCTCTGTCCCATCTCCAAAGTATTTGTTGTCTCTGTATTTATCAGGGCTCTATGCATGCTGTTAGGCTCAGCCTGTCTTGAGTAATATGAACTTTGTGTGTTATATATGTAACTTTACTGAAAAAAAAAAAAAAGCAACCAAACAAGGGATATTTATTTCTTACTGTATAAAAAAGGGATATTTATTTCTCATTGTATGAGAAATAATCTTACTCTGGTTGCCTTTTGGTTTTGTGACCTTTGATATCATGCTGGATACTGGAGATACCATATACAGACTTCTGGGGCTGAGGAGAATTAGTTTGTCTATGTGGTCAGTGTTTCATAAGAAAAGGCTTGTGAGGCATCACCCTGCTGCTTTTAAGGTAGAGGACTGAGTAAGCTTTCCTCATCTCTCAGTGCGTCTGTACCATAAGGGTGCAAAAGTCATTTTGTTCCAGTTTGCTTTTTTGGCGTACCATTTTCAGGGACAGAAGTACTTAGATTATTCGATTAACTCTAGTTGGCTCTTGTGAGCTGAAGAAAAGTAAAACATTAAGAAATGAAGCATAGGCAGGAGTTATATAATATATATATTTTTAGCTTTAATATTATAAATTGGTTCAGTCAACTGGAGATACAGACTAGATTAAAAAAAAAAAAACGTAAAGGGTCTGTTTATTGTATTGGCTTGGCTGTTCCATTTGTGTTATTTCAATGAAGCTCTAATGAAATTGTAAAGAACAAACACTAATCTGGATCAGAATGTTTGGTTTGAGTGTATATTTTTAACTTGGAATCTGTACCCAATGCTTTCAATGGTGGTAGCGCAGGACTGAGCCCCATAGTTTGAAATTTTCAGTAATGTTAAGATCAGTGTTACTAAATCTTTTGTATCATCTCCTGGTTGAAGCCATGGAAGAATTGCAATAATTATCTAGGCCTCTTAACAAAAGAAAGCAGTTAAAAGTAGGGTGAATACCTTTGTGCAGTACTCCAGGCATACACACTGTTGAGTCGATTTCGTTGTGTTACAGAAGATATTTGCAGATGCAAATATTTTTTCAGTATTTTTCATTGGCTGATAAAAAAGTCATATCTCCAAAGTAACAAATGGAATTATTCAAGTTTAAAAGTGTTTTAATTTTCATTGAAAAATTTTCTCATGATGATTCATTCATTGCCAGCCAAATGTTTAATTGAAGTAGCAGGTCAGCTGAGAGAGAAGGTAAAGGCAGATACATAAGATATATAATGACAGAAACATTATGACAGAGGGGAGATTTAGAGTACGTAGTAAGAAGATGCTCTTTGTTGTGGTGTGGTGAGATACTGGTACAGTTTGCTTGGAGAAGCTGTGGCTGCTCCATCCTTGGCAAGGATGTTCAAAGGGCTTTGAGCAACCTGGTCTAGTGGAAGGTGTCCCTGCCTGTGGCAGGGGGTTGGAGCTGGGTGATCTTTAAGGTCTCTTCCAACCCAAACTATTCTGTCATTCTGTGATTTTTAGTGACAGTGTAAGGAACAAGCAGAAGGCATGTGTAGTTCATACATTTAATCATAAGGCTTTGTATTGTATGCTTTGTATGTCAGCAATCTTGAGGCAGTTTGTCCTCTTCTGGTAAGATGATTTTCTTTGGAGCTCAAAGGCACTGTGTCCCAATTGCCATTAGGAGTGAACCAGGTTTTAGCTGAAATAATCAGTGCTAGAGCTGAGTAGGGGATCTTACTTCAGTGTGGAATACTGCTGTGGGTGGGGGTGTTTTGCATCTGATAATTTAAACTGTAAGTTCTGGTATTTCACAGACAAGGAAAACGTGATGGGCATTTAAGTAGGGGCTGTCTTATGAGAGAGAACTGAGTTCTCATGAAAAACACAGTTCTTGTGTCTCTCACAAGGCTTACATAACTTAGTAAAACTATGGTAATTGATTCTTCAGATTTTGTTAATGATTTTAGCAAGAACTGGAATAGCTTTTCAAAAAGAGGAAAAGATCACCCCCAAACTCTGCTTTGTTTTTACCAGCAAGCATGGATTTTTCTTTTCTGCTCTCTGCTTCCACCTGCTGAAAATACTCGTCTCCAATCTAATCAGCTCTTTACTCCTCTTCAGAGCATCTGTAGGAAATCAAATGGAAATAATAGTATGAGTCAAGTTCAGGAAGTTTCTAATCTGATCAGAATCTCTGTTCTGCTGCATCTTACGTCAATGCATACAGTAGTAGGTTTCAAAAATACAGGAAATTACACTCTTGAAAATTAACTGTTTAAGTGATATATCTCCATTTTTAAAAAGGGTATTTTTTTTTTCGTTAGTGATATGGTGCTGCTCTGCATCTGTGTGTATGTTGGAGTATTCTCTCCATGCACGTTGAAATGATAAATGATTCTTGCCTTGTCAGGAAGGGAGCATGAGATCCAGTATGTAGGCTGTCGTAGTTTGAGGCCCCTCAAACAGTTCTGTGCCTCCCCTCCCTCTTTCTTCCCCAGTCCCGGGGAAATGGGAAGGAGAATCAAAAGAATGCAACTCCCACAGGTTGAGATAAG
>JASSUY010042211.1:0-22576 GCA_032466535.1 Forpus xanthops
CCCACCCCAGCCCAGTCTCTGCTCTCTGTTCTACATCCTGGGCATAACATGCCATGGTATGGAACACCTCTTTGGCCAGTTTGGGTCAGGTGCCCTGTCTCTGCTTCCTCATGGCTTCTTCCCAGCTTCCTCTTCACCCTGGCAGAGCATGAGGCTCAGAAAGTCCTTTGCCAGCCTAAACATTCTAAGTCATAACTATAAAAACTGGTATTATCAGCGCTGTTCCCAAGCTGAAAATATAAAACCACAGTGCTTCACCAACTACTACAAAGGAAAAAAATGATTGCTGCTGTTGAACCCATGACTATTGGTGAAAGAAAGATTGCTGTAAGATTTTCTTGTGCCTTGTTTATCTGAAGAACTGGAAGTTAGAAAATCATAGGATCATAGAATGGTTTGGGTTGGAAGTACAGCTCTCTTTTCCTGTCTTTATAGGAGATGTACTCCAGCCCTCTGATCATCTTCATGACCTCTGAACTCACTTGAGCAAGTCCATATGACTCTTGAGTTGGGGCTAAACCTGAAAAAGTAAAATGAATGGAAACGCAACTGGTGGGAGAGTCTGAGATGGAATCAAGAAATAGACAGCAGCTGCCTAATAAGGTTACTGCTGGACCCTGGGAACACCAGAACTGGCTAGAATATTGGAGAAGAGACTAATGAAATGGAACAGGAAGCTAAAGAAGTACGGCATAGAAATTAGATGAAGAGTTAAGGCAGGTGGTGAACCTGAATACCTAGGCAGATGAACTCTACCAAGGAATTAGGGAAGAAGGTGAAAAAAACTATGGTTTGGACCCAGGCGAGGATGATTTCAGCAGAAAGTGTAATGTAGAGAGGATACAGGGAGAAATTTGAAATGATTGACCATAGAGACTGATAAAAAGCAGATTGGAATGGTACAAGGAACTGTGAGAGAGGAGGGGAGGTCAGGCTGGGATTGGAATGGGAGGCTAAACCATTAAAAAAAGAGAGTTTTCTAGGCAAAGATAGTGGGATTGTGATAAGAAGCCTGCAAAAAGATGCTCATGCAACAGTGAGATGAGCTGGAGGGGAAAATAGAGGACCAGGACTAAAAATATGCTGGAACAGTCAAACCTGACATCAAACCAAAGCAGAATCCAAAGCCTGGAGTGATTCTGTTCTCTGCCTATCAGTTAATATTTGTGAAGCCTGCTGTCAAGTGTCCTACAGCTGATCAGTATAGGACCCTACAGAGGATAATAATCTACTCCCTTAGTTATTCTGTTAGAACAGGTGTCAAAGTCTGCATGGGTGAACTAAAATTTTCAAAAAGTGCAAGTAGAATATGTAGATTAGCAGAAAATTCACTTTTGTAAATAATTGATACATTGCTAAGGTTTGTTATGGTTATGTACAAATTAATCTAAATTTAAGGATAAAAAAAACATAAAAAGAAACTCTTCAGCATGTAAAAGGAAAGGAATGCCATAATGCATTACACCCCTGTGCAACCTCAAACAAGTTCCTTTCTAATGTTTTTTTCTATGAGTAAATGACACTTTTGCATCAAATTCTTTCTCCTTTATAGATAAGGTTATTTCTGTGAATGACCTGAGTGCAAATGCACTCTTATGAGGTTCGTAAAAAGACTATTGAGCTCATCAGAATTCACATACTCAAACCCAAATGTAACCATGCGCAAGGAGTGAAAACAATTTAAAACGTTTTCATGGACATTGCCTTCCTGTTCATTGAACAGTTACCTGCCTCCATATTAACTGGGTACACCAACTAAATGATTGTCCTGTTTTCTTACACCTTTCAATTTCTAGGCTGGCTTGTGAGGAGGACAATTGGGATGCTTGTTCTCCAAGCAGGTGGCCTCTGTGGAAGCTCAGTAGCTCAGGAAAGTAAGTATCCAGATAGTCAAGGCAGCTGAAAAATCCAGGGCCAACCAGCCTGATGAAATTGGCAATATAGCCACTTACCAGCTGGGCAGCTGGTGAAGAACACTAGAGAAGCACCAGGAAACTGTCCCAGTAGGAAACACAGGAATCCTGCCAATGCAGTGGACCTCTGAATCTGGGAGCCTTAAGGAATCAGGTAGCATTGTATATTATAACATTGCAGAAAGCTTGGTGATTTGGCTGTCCCTCCTGTATTAGTAATTTCTATTGAAAACTGTGACCAGTCATTGGGTTTTGTTTCATAATCATATCACTGAAAGGCTTGTGGATGGGCTCAATAGCTAACCTGAGATCTTTCAAACGTGCAACAGGATCAGAGTGCTTAAGACAATGTAGTTCTTGATAATCTTTAAAAAAAGTAGAGTGTCATTGACAAGTTGAAGTCAGGATTCTGCTAGCCAGAAGACAGAATTAGAGGGATAGAAAAGTGGAGAAACAATCTAAAGAAAAAAAAAATATAAAGGAAGGAGTTATAATAGGAGCCCTGTTCTAACAGGTGGTGTTATTTAGAAATTAGCTAAAACTCATGAATTACTTATTTGTCCAGCCTGATCCACTCAGGATGCCTGACAGCATATGGAGAGCAAAGTTAATAGAGATATGCCCAAACCTAAAATCACAGGATGTCATGGTCTTGAAATAGTAGAAATGAAATTACCACTCCTTTGGAAACTCTCCACTCAACACTACCTGAAGAGTGACATTCCACTCTCATGAACATCAATAAATCAAACACTTTTTGCAAATACAACTATAAGCATCTTTTCCAGAGGTATTTCAGATACTCCCATTACTATATGGTATTCTGACAAGTAGCCTACAAGACAGTTTATTGCAATTCTTTCAATCTGAGCATTCCATTTTGCATGTATGTTGTTTTCATCTCAAACTTTTACCAATCTGATAGAAAATTTTATGTAACAGCCTGAACTAGCATTGAGATTGTGAGCTGGCATTTGTTACACTGGGCAACTTAGCCCACAGCCTTTTGCACAATCTATCTCTAGAAGGAGAATGAACTTTTTAGGTGCATCAGCTGTAACATTTGATATGTGGGCAAGTGATCAAGGGCAGTCACAGTTCACAGAGCATCTTTCATTCCTTCAGCAGACTCAACTAAGTCATGTCCTTCCCTATCACACCCCATAGGTTGCAGTCCTGCAAATACTTTTGTAGACATGTAGCACTTTCCAGCACTTTTTTTAAGAAAACAAAATATGTCAAAACAAACAAACAAAACGTCATTGCAATTATTAGTGGAAAGAAATAGCTCACCTCAAGAGGCTTTTGTTATGATAGGTCAATTTCCATATCATGCTACTGCCAGTCAGGAAATTCAAAATTGAGGACATTCTGAGTTTTGAATATTGAAATAAAATATGACTCTATGATTAATTCTGAACACTGTCAAGCATGAGCAGAATAACAAGTATGTTTTGTTTCTTCATCTCACTTTTCCAGTTGTGAGTTCTGTTTCTTAGCTGAGGCCATAGGTTTCTGAAGCTTGCAGAAACTTGATCCTGCTCTGCACATGAGCTGTTTCAAAATAATATTTTCTTCTTTAATAGCTAGATATTCCATTTTAGTGTTATGTGTGTGCTAGTGTGTACCTCCTGTGCATACCTCATCAATGTAATTAGACATTGCAAATATCCATTACAATATATGCTGGATGAGAGTACTCTCAGAAACAGTGACAAATACAATCCTCCAGCTCATATCACTGTAGTTACATTCAGACCTTTCATCAAGTGGCACAAACGGATGTATCATTGCTCTCATTCACCATGCTGTATCCAAATGTTTTGTTTCTTTTGGCCAGCTCTGATGCTCTTTCTTCTCACATGGACCTTGGTTTTCTATAGCAGGTCCTACCAGGTTCTGTTCCCTTTCTGTCTGACATTAGATCAGATGTCCAGAAATAGCTGTCTCAATGAAAGGCAGTTAGCAACTAATGGAAATTAATGAGGTGCAAATACAGAAGTATCCAGACAACAGGGAGACTGAGCTGCCAGGCAGGTGGGAAACAAAACCAGTCACTTGTGTTGGGCTATACATGAGGTTTTATATATTAATTTAAAACTTTGCTTGGAAGATGATTAGGTTTTCATAGTATGGTGCAATTTTGTGTTTCCTTTTTAAGAAGACTGAAGTAATAATTGATGAAGTACACCAATCAGTACAGGAATATATTATTCTGGTCTATACAATGAATAAAATATATGTAATCAATTTATTAAATGAAAGAATGTATTTCCTCTTTTCTTTTATCTTTTCTATTTTTTAACTAGAAAGGTCCTGCAAGGATAACAATGCAGGAGGAAGAGGGCAGGGGAAGGAGAGATTTCCTGGTGAGATTTGCATTTACCTCCTGGGGCAAACAGTAGTTTAAAAAAATTTAAAGCAGCAAGTAGAGTTCATTTGAACAAACTGGAAGCCTTTTTCATCAGCAACATTTGCATTATGAGTCACAGACTGTGTCATGAGCTAACAGATAGCAACACCCTGATGAATAGTTTGTTGTCTCCCTTTTGCCCAAGATTGGCTCTACAATACTTCATGCCTTTTTTTTGCTAAAATAAATTGCTGGACACAATAAAATATATCTCAAGAAAATTTTTATGTAAAAATATGTGAACACTAAATTTTATTTCTAGAGGAAAAAAAAAGTTGTGTGAATGAATAGAAGGAAAGTGAAACATATCTTGTCATAGCTTGAAGAATCTAGCGAAGGAATTTTCAGTATGTAGAACTGTTTTTTCTTTCCATTAAAAACCCACAAATACCTGCAATGTCTGTGACATTAGAACAGTGAATGCTTTGGTATAAGATATCATTTAGAATCAGAAGGGTTTGCATGTATATGTATTTAAAGAGTTGTGATGCAATTTTCAACCAGCTCTGTTGATACTGCCATTTTTATGTAATTTCCTCCCTTAGATTTTCTGTAATCAGATTTGTCTCCATTTCTGTTCTCCACTACCCATCCATCTTTTCCTTCTAAGTTTATCTGTAACATCAGCTGGAGAGCAGCATGAAAAGACAAGATTACATTGTAATAAATTTGTCTGATTTTGACTACAGCGAGATGTGAGACCTATTTGTCCCTTGAAGGTAATGATTAAATGTCTCCTTCCTTTTGCATTGAGGAAACCAAGGCTGAAGTTGAACAGCAGTATTGAATTTTTGTCTCTGTGCCTGTTTAACTTGACAGTTTAAAATCATGATCACCCAAATTATCAGTATATGACATATGTTCAGTATTTTTTAGTTTTTACATTTTACTTTATAAACTTAGGAAATGTAAGATAAAATTACAAAGATTTTCCTTTTTATTAATAAATTGTTTTTCTATATTTTTCTGCAAAAAAACAGTTTTTCTCACAGCTAATTATGATGTGTGATAGATTGCTTGTTGCTGTTTTGTAATGGCAAATGCTCAAAGGCAAAACACATCAGTTTTGCAGGTTTTCTAACCACAAAGAACATCTATCTCAGAATCTCTGAACAGACTAAAAGCATCAGCCATCAGCCACTAACATACTGGGATAAATCTAGGATTAGAAAGTACTAGATGAGTGCAATTATGCTGTGCTGGTATACGATTGAATTCTGTCTTTTTTCTTTTCCCTGTGGCCCATGTGCTGATAAGGTGCTACAGGGTCCTGTTTGGGGCTGTGACTAAACATAGGTAAAGAGACATAAAAATGAAAGCTTCTCCATGATTCCTTAGCCATGCCACGTGGCCTGAGGGTGCACTTGCTTGTGCAGCAGCTCCTGAACTGACAGCAAAAAATTTTTCTCTCCAGTACAGTCCGGAGGGAAGGTGAAAGAGGCAAATAGCTGTTCTTCATATTAGTTAAAAATTAAATTGTGTTCCTAAATTTTCCTCCAATAACAGCATTTTTACTACTTTGACAGAACTTGACTAGCACTAGATACACCTTGTATCCTTTTCAGGCAGTAGTTCAAAAGAAATCTTATAAAAAATAGTGCTTTTCTAATTATTTACCATATTATCTCATAGCACACAAGGGTGACAATCATTATGATGGTACAACAGAAAGGAAATACAGTTTTTCACTGCAGATAAAAGATATAGTCCTAGCAATGATGTGGTTTGTTTGTAATACTGTTATCACTAATACTTCTTGGAATTGAGAGACCTGTTGTTTTATAGTATTCAATTATTTTTCATCATACCCTTCCTGCATTTTGCAGAATTCAAGATTTCATGAGTAATTTCAGTCTTCTATCTGTACTAGGGAAGTACTCAGCTCTGTCAATGTAAACATAGATATTTAATCCACACAGAAAGCAGGTTCAATAATATGCGTCTGAGACACAATATAAATCCTGATATTTTTTGGAACATGAAAGCAGTGTATGTTGGACACTTCCACAAGAAATATTTGAATTTATCTCTTCAATTCTTAAGTAAGTATTTTGAGAGAAACAGTAAAGCTGTAATTTTGTGAGACTGTCTCTTAGGCTGGATGTCTCAGTGCTGAGAAGCCTTGGGATGCATTACTGAGAGGCAGTAGTCAATCTCTGGCTGTTCGGGTCCTGTGTCTGTCTGTCTCCAGAGTGCTTGTTGCTGTGATATCTGAATTCAGACTGGGGAAATGATTGGTTAGTTGGAAAACTTGGACTGATATGAAGTCCACATGGAAAAGAGTTTGAAGGCTGTCCTCAATGGTCCATGAAATGCCCCTAGCAGGAGACCCCTAGCTGTTGAGGCAGGTGTTTTGTAGTCCTTGTCTATTCTAACACCCATCCTGGAATTTCCAGGTTATCAGGTATCACTCAGGCATGTTGGCTACCCAGTTTGGTGCAGTCACCTAGCAGCAGGCACGCTGCTTGGCAGCCATGGGGACAAGTTTAAGGCATTTGAGATGGTGGTGGCCATGAGCATGCACTGTCCACATTGTGTGTGAGGTATCCTCACAGATGTCTCTAAGAGCATGATACCTGCAAGCTGGCAAGTCTTGCTATGCCACCTAGGGTTGTGCCATGCTTCACTGGGTGTCGAAACAGCTACGCAGTATCTGTGGCTGGGGAGTATGGTTTTAAAGTCTTCAGGGTGAATCAACAATAAGATGTAAATGCAGCTACAGGCAACTGGAATGCAGGCATGCCCCCAGAGGACACAATTCTCTTTATTTATTATTTAGCTCCTTAATGCATTGTGTATTATTACTGAAATGGTCAACACTAAGCAGCACTGGAGTTTGCTGGCTTATCAGGTGACTGTTTTTAAAAACCCAGGGCATGAATTTCCATGTCAGTATGTAATTCTGTTTTCTTGCTGCCAATTGTCCTTGTGGCCTGGTCAATGCTTTACATCTATTTATATACTGTTAGAGAGCCCTAGTCTTCTGGGGAATAGAGAATAATACACAGGCTATTTGGTAGCACAATAAATTTTGCGAGGAAGCTGTGAGTCTTTGTTTTCTGCGTGTTTGCTCAGAGCGGCTCTTGTTTGTGCAGTCTACAGAATCCACTGCTTCTGCTTTGCAAAGCCAATACAAAGAGTGTGTTTTCAGACTAGGACTCTGACTATGAAAAGAAAAGAGAGAAAACAAGGAAGGAAACATTAAAATATACTTCTGACAGCCTGTAATTCAGTAATCACATTCCAGATTTATAGACAAAATTAGTAGAACTGGAAATTATATTAGGCATACCTGTATATTTCTGTCGCTTTCTGTCCATTTTTACTTTATAGCCATGTTATACTACTTATGGAGATGATGATTGTGATGTTCTATTTTTATTATTTGGTGGTCTAACCTTTGAAGTCTATGTAGCTTTAATGGATTAAACAATAAATTTTAGTATAACAACCTCATTTAATTCCCCTATAAAACTGATGTTTCCTGATACTTGTTCACCGATGTGTACTATAAATATGACATCCATAAATTTTGGAATTCAGTCTCATGTGGTCCATACAAAGCAATAATAAAAACCTATATAGACGGAAGGATTAATAGGGAAGGATTCAGTGTACCAGTAGTAAATCAGAGTCTAATTCTATTCCACAAATAAAAAAATATCGTTCAAAAATGTCTTGAAATGCATAATTTCCCAAAATATGTTTGCAGTATGACTGATTGATTGCTAAATTACTTCTTAAGCTGTTACTTAAGGACCAGGCTGTTACTGGAAGACCATATAGGTGGAAGGAATGGTAATGAAGAACAAGACTTCTGTCAGTACATGTCTGAGTTACGGAGCTGTGTGTGAAGCAGTAAACAATTACTTATCCTCCCCTCAGAGCAAACAGGTAGAGGCAAGCATGTCTTCCTCTGCTGACAGTGAATGCATTCCTGCCATAGGGATCTGTAATTAATGGATGGCACAGCCTAGTGTTGAGCGAGAAGAAAAAAGGGAAATATATTTTTTTGAAAAAACTTTTCTACATTATAAAACCTTGCCAGATTTCTTCAGGTATTGGATCTAAACAACAGCATACAGTTGACTTTCATTTCGCTATAGCCTGTTGGACTCCATTAGCTTCCAGATGTGCACTCCCAACATCAATAATGACAAAGCACAGCTTCTGATTAACACTAATGATGTGATTGCTAACTGGCACTGTGGCAATACAAAAGTTGTTGGACTGCTTCAGCTTTGTACCTTAGACCTAACCCTATCTGGCTCCAACTGAGCCTTTCAGGCAGCAACCTTCCCTTACCAGCTTCTTGTGGGATTTAGTTATGGGGCTTTCCCCTTCATTTTTTCCTGGGCTCTGTTGGACAGTGCACTCTGTTCAGCTAGGTCACTTTTTGTACAAGCAGTGGTTAGAATGGCAAAGTCTTAAGATGAGAGATGTGGAAAGGAGGAGAAGCTGATAACCTATAGCTAATGAGGCACTGGGAGTGAGGTACAATATTACAAAGGGGAAAAGGAAAACAGAGGCAACTGTGCCTCTGTTCATTATCCCCCATCTTCATAGTTCAGCCATTCCAGGTTTACTACTTTAAGAATGACAGGCAGATTTTTACAGGAAATATTCAGTAACTAATAATTTCAAGTATAATCAGAAGTTCTAGGAATAAAAGACTGAACGACAAGGCTCAGCTTCAAGAGTAAAAATTATCTGCATTCTTTCAGCAGCTATGTTGTCTATTTTGCTTATATTTACTGCATATTCTTCAGTCTTACCAAATCTGTAAAAGGTCTTATAAATTTAAACAGCAGATTATTCACAATATGAAAAAAAATGAAAGAAACCAAGAAAGCCAGTGTATCTTTTCAAACAGAACTGAATCTTACCCTATAAATACGTAACTTCTTGAGTGATGTCATTTTACAAAATTATGGTGAAAGTGAGAATCCAAGAGAGCAGTTTATAGTCTCACTAACAAATGTAAGCTGAAGGATTCAGAAAGTTAAATCAGCTAAAATTAGGCACACCCCAGAACAGGTTTACATCAATTTTCTCTGCAATTTATGCTAGGTGCTTGACTATCATAGTAGTGAAAAGTGCAAAAATGGATGGATGAACTGACAGATATGAAAAATCGGAAAGCCGAGATTCAGGATTTAAATAAACTAAGCATGACAAACATAGCACAGGAATGCATTATTTATTTAGTTCACTTAGTTTATTCTTTATTATAAAAAAAAAAAATAAAATGCCAGTGGGTATTGGAAATCGCATTTAATGCAGAATGCAAAAACATGAAGTTGGCATGTGATGACGCAGTAGGAGCAAACTCAGCTCCAAGAAAGCACACACTGTTGAGTTATAAAGCTGCATTCTGATTTTCCCCATCTTTCAGAGTGTAGGGAATTTCTTTCAGTTTTTTTTGATTGCTGCAAATCCAGTTTTTGTTCTTACTCTGTTTCTCATCTTGACCAGTTTAATCTCTGATATTATCCTTTGCTGGTTTAATGGTGGTACTCACAGTCATCTTTCAGCTTTCTAGGGTTTTGTTTGTCTTCTTTCTTATCTGCTACTTGGCATATACACGTTGGCTTTTCCACTGTCAATTTCTTCCATTTTAATGGTTGTTTATGGGCCTTTATGCTGCTATACCTAGAGACAATGTCGTATTAATAAGAGTTTAAATATTCTAGATCGATATTACTAGTGTCATTGCAATACATTGTAATATTACAGGCTCTAAGCCTGTAACAAGCTCATCTGTCTAATCCATTGTCTGCTTTTTTCCTGAGCGTACATCAGTCACAAGAAATGTCCATTTTACTAGAAACACAGTAACTCAAAGATAATTTACAGAAAACTTTCCTCTTCCACTGCAGCCATCTCCACTCATATATTTAGTGTCTCAAATTCAATGAGTCATTCTTGGCCTGAAAGTCCAGGTTATTTTCTCCTGTAGCTTTATACAACTATTTCATTTGATTTTTTTTTTTTTTTTTTTAATACTACAGGGACCTTCAGACCCAGGAATAAAAAAATTTGAAGGTGCATATTATTTTCTTTGGCTTCATAGGTGGCCCTCATGCCAAAAAAGTATTTGCCTCTAGGAGTCAGGCTGAAGAACACTGATGAAGACACCTTGGATCATGTAGCTCCAGTTTTGTCCTACAGAGTAGTAATGCTTTCTGCAGTAGAAACAAAGCTTCTGGGAATTAAGGATTACACAATGTTCTATCACCCTTGGAGTGCTACTTACTAGATTTTTATTACTTCACTAAAATCCTGTTCTAATCTATTGAACATTTCTTCTTGATAAGTCTGAATGGTGTCATAAGACAACCCTTTACCAGGGCTAGAAAATATATGCACAAAGAAAAATCAAATCCCTGTTTAAAGCTGTAGTTATAGCCATGTAGACATAATCCCATGTCCCTTTCTTGTCATGTTTTTCTGATGAATAATACTTTACAAAATACACAGGATGTACTCTGCAAGAGACCTCTTATTTTTATATTTATAATCATTATTTGGTAGGGTCATGAACACAAGCTATAACAGAATACTCTTTTCTCAGTGTTCCACTTCCTGCCTGAAGGAAAGCTTGGGGTGCCAGAAATTGTATTGAACAGATATCTGCAGTTATTCATATTCTATGATGGGGTTACTGAACAAATAGATAGGGGCAGAGCATTCGACGCTATCTACCTGGACTTTTGCTAATTGACATCCTTGTCTCTGAACTGGAGAGGCATAAATTTGATGGATGGACCACCTGGAGGATAATGAATTGGCTGAATGACCAAGCAGAAAGGATTGTGGTTAATGATTCAGTGTCCACATGCATATGAGTAATGAGTGGTGTCCCTCATGGGTTGATGTTGGGGCCATTTTCATTCAACATCTTTGCTGGGTACACGCACAGTGGGATTGAGTGCATCCTCAGCAAGTTTGCTGATGACACCAAGCTCTGTGGTTTGGTTGATACGTTGGAGG
This sequence comes from Forpus xanthops, assembly GCA_032466535.1. Lineage (NCBI taxonomy): Eukaryota > Metazoa > Chordata > Aves > Psittaciformes > Psittacidae > Forpus > Forpus xanthops. The sequence goes on from JASSUY010042211.1 coordinate 11,320, forward strand.
GAAGGAATGCCATCCAGAGCAACCTTGACATGCTTGTGAGGTGGGTTGATGTCAACCTTATGAAGTTTAACCACATCAAGTACAAGGTCCTAAACCTTGGGGGGGAGCAATCCCAGGCACAGCTAGAGGTTGGGCAGAGATGAGATTCAGAGCAGCCCTGCACAGAAGAACTTGGGGGTATTGGTCGATGAGAAAATGAACATGAGCCAGCAGTATGCACAGCAGCAGAAAGCAGGTCAGAAAGCCAACTATATCCTGGGCCGCATCGAAAGGAGCGTGACCTGCAGGACAAAGGAGGTGAACCTGCCTATCTGCTCTCATGAAAACCCACTTGGCGTACTGTGTGCAGTTCTGGTGTTCTCAACATAAGAAGGACATGGAGCTTTTCGAGCAAGTCCAGAGGAGGCCCACGTGGGTGATAAGGAGGCTGGAGTACCTCTCATATAAAGGCAGGCTGAGAAAGTTGGGCTGTTCAGTCTGGAGAAAAGAAGGCTGCATGGAGACCTCATAGCAACCTTCCAGTACCTGAAAGGGGCCTACAGGGATGTCAGTGAGGGAATATTCATCAGGGATTGTAGTGATAAGACAAGGGTGAATGGATTTAAATTTAAACAGGGAAAGTTCAGGTTAGACATAAAGAAGTTTATTGTGGGAGTGGTGAGACACTGGAAGAGGTTGCTCAAAGAAGTTGTAAATGCTCCATACTTGGCAGTGTTCAAGGCCAGGTTGAACAGACTCCTGTGTGACATGGTCTAGTGTGAGTCTAGTCCCTGCCCATGGCAGTTAGAACTAGACAATCTTAAGGTCCTTTCCAACTCTAACTATTCCGGAATACCATATATAGATATATGCATTCATGTTTAAAGGACTCTATGTATGTAATGGAATAAAAGCAATAATAAAATTATGATAAACACATTTTACTCTTTTATGAATGGCAGAAATTCATAGTCTTTGCTTAAATGCTGATAAACATTTCATCATTTGTTATTCAGACATTTTTGTATAAGCCAAAACACGAACTTCTATGGATTTTGCATAATTAAGTCAGAGCATAAATAGCATTGTGCATATCAGAATAAGAGATGAGCTTTACATCCACTCCTGCCTAAAACATATATAGTCTATGTCTTGAAACAGAAAATAAGATGTTTGTTCTTTGACTGTATACTTTGATATACTGTCATCAAAGATTGTTATATCCTATTTTGTCTACCAGAAGGACAATCAAATGCCAATAATTCTAGCTGAAACTATTTAATGAGAGAATAAGCTTACTAGCTTCACAACTTTTGAAGAGCTAACTAAATATACAAATAATTTTCACTTCTTTGTTGAACTACTTAAACATTGTGTAGGGGAAAAGACTAGCAGCTGTTCTGCATATGTTTCTTTTTCCTCCTGTTCTGCATATGCTTCATTTTTCTCTTCTTTCCTCTCCCTTCCTGATTAGACCCTTACAAGGTTTTTTTAAGTATTTTGGAGGTTAATAGAATGATCCAACTATTTGTATCTGTAGCAATCTATGGGTATTGTAACCCTCACAATAAAAACTGAAAGAAAATATTATAAATGTCTCCAGGATGAAAGTAAACACCAAAGAAAAAGAGATGTTGGTGAAATATCTTCTGGTAAATTATTTTTAAAGAGCTTAGACATTTAGCAGTAAAAGTATGAACATCCAAAATGCTTTAATTCATGCAAGCAAAACTTCCACTGCAATAAGTCAGCCCATACCATTCAGTGACGTTCGTTTAAAAAAAGAAAAACCAACAAAAGAGATTTGAAGAACGCAATTTGATCATTTTGCTACTTTGAAACTCTCAGCAGAGCTGGAGGATGATACATTGTTGTTAATGGCACTCTAATAAAATTCCAGACAGCCCACATGCTGTGATTGCCATTAAAAGACCAACATTTACATTGAGTAGGATATATCTTGGAAGCAATGATTTGCTGGGTAAGCATGGGTTCTGACAGGTAATTAATCAGCATGACTTATTTTCAGCAGTAGAAAACAATGGGAAAATGCAGATCATCCAGAATAAAATAAAATAAAAATGTATACTTTTTTTTTTTTTTTTTTTGTCTAAATACACTGACAATCAGGCTTCAAGTTCTCTACTGCCTTGAGAGTAGAACATAGTTTATGAAAGCTCCCATTTATATATTGCTGTCTGTTGGGTAACATTTCACTGATCTTCAGACTACTCTCAGTTTTGATCTGCTAGAGATCTTTACAGGACTTCGACAAGTCACCTTTGTAATACTACAAAAGAAATGGTTTGTATTTAAGAACTTGACAACTGACAAAAAACAGTAAGGCAGACTCAGGTTGATGTTGAAAAAAACAAACAAACAAACAAAAAAACCAAATATATGTACAACGAAATCTGCAAAGAGAATTCTTGTTTCTGTGAGTCCTCCTGCCAAACTGTAGCCATAAGAAAGTTTGGTGTATGGAATTAGTAGGTTGCCTGGGTGAATCCTATAGCAATTTTAAAAAGACCAGCAATGTGGTAAATATATAATACCAACTAGCTTAGAAGTCTCTCCTAGTCAAGCCTGGTGAAATATAGCATTAAATCGAGAGTTTCTATGTTACCTGTAAAACAAAATAGTAGGCATGTTTAATCAGTTTCTAAAATAGTTTAAATGAAGAAGAATAGCTTGACAAAATAACTTCTGATAAATGCTACTAAATACCAAACCAATATTGTTTATTTATTTCCTTTGCCAATTCATAGAGGTATGGCAAGGAGACATATTTTAAAATCATTTCCTATTGTTGCAGATTTTTTTCTTATTCACTAAAATTTTTCTTGATATCTGAGGATGTTGATAATAGTTAGATATCAACAGACTAGGAGACCTATTTAGGAACAAAGATATTATGTAGCAATTCTTAATTATTTAGATCAAGATGTATCTTTGAGAGAAGCCAATGAAAGAAAACGCTACCGCTCTCCTGTATCTATATCAAAATTACTCTACAAATATTTCCTTGCAGGTTTAGAAAAAACTCAATCATCTGACAATCTATTTTGAATTATTCAATATGAAAATACTGTTAATCTTTAAAAGATATTAACTATCTACTTAGTTCTTGCTAGATGCCAACATTATTGTTGGTGGATAGTATATTGTGATTTCTCATGAAAACTAAACCCATATGTCCAGGATTCATGTTCCCAAAAAACCCAACTTTGAAAACATTCAGATGATTTGTTCTTTCCTTTTTTTCCAGGCTGGAATTAAAGGCTTTTGATGGAAGAAAAGTTGAAGTAATATTAAAAGAGGCAACAGTCGACCTCCATCTTATACTATAAATAATAAACATACATCATGGTGATGAATATTGCTGAACAATGGTACCCCAGTTACTGACCAGCAATAGCTCTTTCTATCAGATAGGGTATCATCTGCCTATCAGACTTTAATGGGCAGAAATGACCTCTGTAGGTATTTACAGGTTTCACCAAACAGTGAAGCCTGTAAACTCCTGACAGTAGGAACTCAGGTTTGTGACATCAACCTGGGATTTAGTTTTAGTTAATATTATAAATTAATCCAATTTGTCAGCTGCCTTTTCCATTAAAAAAACAATGTACGATGTTATGCTATGTTATGCAATAAACGATAGTCAACAAAAGGTCAGGATCCACTCCAGAAGCTTTTATCAAGCCCAGGTTATTTATTTTGTCCCACTGTGTGTGCTTTATCAAAACTAAAATTTCCTGGAGTCTAGAAACATGAACATGCAAGAAGTTTTCAAAGAGTACATACTGAAAAAAAAAAAAAAAAAAAAAAAAAAAGAATCCAAATTAAATGCTTGCAATACAGGAAGTTCTTTGATTGTGTGGAAGACCACTTCCTTCTGCAAGTAGTAGAGGAGCTGACAAGGAGAGGCGCCATGCCTGACCCTGTGCAAACAAACAGGAAATGGCTGGTGGGAAATGTGATGCTCCAGGGCAGCCTTACTTGCAGTGATCATGAGATGATCAGATTCAAGATCCTCAGGACAGTGAAAAGAGCGTGCAGCAAGCTCACTGCCCTGGATTTCAGGACAGCAGAATTTGGCTTCTTCAGGAACCTGCTTAGTAAGATTCCATGGGATATAGCCCTAGAGAGCAGGGGGGCCCAAGACTGTTGGTTGATATTCAAAGATCACCTGCTGCAAGCTCAGGAGTGAAACATCCCAACTACAAGGAAGTGCAGCAGGAGGGCTAGGATACCTCCTTGGATAGATAAGGAGCCTCTGAGAAAACTTTGAAGGAAAAGAGAGGTTTATAAAAAGTGCAAGCAAGGACAACTAGCCTGGGAAGAATACAGGGATGTTGTTTGGGAAGCTAAGAAGTAGGTTAGAAAAGCTAAGGCCCACTTAGAATTAAACCTGGCGAGGGATGTGAAAGATAACAGGAAGGGATTCTATAGGTATATTGCAAATAAAAGGCTATGGAGCAACGTGGGCCCTCCTGAAGCTATTAGGAGAACTGGTTACCTTGGATTTGGAGAAGGATGAGGTTCTTAATGACTTCATTGCCTCTTTCGTCACCGGCAAATGCTCTGACTATATCACTCAAGTCTTGGAAGGCAGATGCAGAGACCGTGAGAATGAAGACCCTAGGCCCAGTGTAGGGGAGAATCTGGTTCAAAACCATCTTAGGAACCTGAATGTATACAAGTCCATGGAACATGATGAAATCCATCCGCAGCTCCTGAAAGAGCTGGCAGATGAAGTTGCTAAACCACTGTCCATCATATTTGAAAAATCTTGGCAGTTAGGTGAAGTTCCCAATGCCTGGAAAAAGGGAAATATAAACCCTTTTTTCAAGAAAGTCAAAATGGATGAGCCAGGGATCTAAAGATCAGTCCAGTCTCACCTCTGTGCCTGGCAAAATCTTGGAGCAAAGTCTCCTGAAAGGCATGCTGAAGCACATGAAAAAAACAAGTGCTTGGTGACAGCCAGCATGGCTTCAGTAGGGGGAAATCCTGACTGACCAATCTGGTGGCCAATCCTATGATGGGGCTATGGAACTGATGAACAGGGGTAGAGCAGTTGGTATCATCTACCTGGACTTGTGCAAAGTGTTTGACACTGTCCCACATGATATCCTTGTCTCTAAATTGGAGAGACTTCAATTTGATAGGTGGACCACTCAGTGGATAAAGAACTGGCTGGATGGCTGCATGCGAAGTGTCGTGGTCAATGGCTCAATGTCCAGCTGGAAACCAGTAATGAGTGGTGTACTTCAAGGGTCGGTGTTGGGACCAGTCTTGTTCAACATCTTTGTCGGTGACATGGACAGTGGGATTGAGTGCACCCTCAGCAAGTTTTCTGATTACACCAAGCTCTGTGGCTTTGTTGATACGATGGATGGAAGGAATGCCATCCAGAGGGACCTTAACATGCTTGGAGGTGTGCTGATGCCAACCTGATGAAGTTTAACAATGTCAAGCAGAAGGTCCTACACCTAGGTCGGAGCAATCTCAGGTGCAGTTATAGGTTGGGCAGAGATTCAGAGCAGCCCAAGGAGAAGGACTTGGGAGTGTTGGTCGATGAGAAAATGAACATGAGCCAGCAGTGTGCTCTTGCAGCCCAGAAAGCTAACCCTATCCTGGGCTGCATCAAAAGGAGTGTGACCAGCAAATCGAAGGAGGTGATCCTGCCCATCTACTCTGGTCTCGTGAGACCTCACTTAGAGTATTGTGTGCAGTTCTGGTGTCCTCAACATAAAAAGGACATGGAAGTGTTGGAACAAGTGCAGAGGAGGGCCACGAGGATGATCAGGGAACTGGAGCACCTCCCATATGAAGATAGGATGAAAAATTTGTTGCTGTTCAGCCTGGAGAAGAGAAGACTGCATGGAGACCTCATAGCAGCCTTCCAGTATCTGAAGATGGCCTATAGGGATGCTGGGGAGGGACTCTTCATGAGGGACTGTACTGAGAGGACAAGGGGTAATGGGTTAGAACTTAAACAGAGGAAGTTTAGATTGGATGTGAGGAAGAAATTCTTTACTGTAAGGGTGGTGAGGCACTGGAATGGGTTGCTTGGGGAAGTTGTGAATGCTCCGTCATTGGCAGTGTTCAAGGCCAGGTTGGACATAGCCTTGGGTGACATGGTTTAGTGTGAGGTGTCCCTGCCCCTGGCAGGGGGGTTGGAACTAGATGATCTTAAGTTTCTTTCCAACCCTAACTATTCAATGATTCTAAGAAGTTTAATTTACATTTCTAATAAAATTTTTAATGGTATTTGTAGATTTTGAAATATCCCAGCATACAAATCTGAAGGTTAATATTGCTTTTATGACAATAATAGCACACCTTGAAGCACTTCTTTTATCCTTTGTGGATACCATAAGCTGCATTTTGCAAAGGAATTGTTCATATATTATCCCCTGCAACTTAATTAAATATGTTGTTGATGCTATTTGCTGTCATTGCAAAAGGCCTTCCATGATGGTAGGAAGATAAGAAATTATCAAACATAAGACAACTCTAGCTAATAAAAATGGAGGAAGTAGGGCAGGAAAAGCAGGCAAATCTTGGTTTTTAAAATCATAGAATAATAGAACAACCCAGTGTGGAAGCTACCTCAAAAGTTCATCTAGTCCAGCATTTTGTAGGAAAAGAAACCAAGATGTGATTATTTAGCACCCTGTCCAAATGCATCTTTAAAATCTCCACCGATAAATGCTATACCATGTTCCAGTGACTAATTATTTTTGCTGTCAGAAAAATTATTTCTTCCATCAAGACGAAACCCTTCCCCTTGTAAATAGTATCCATTTCCCCTCACCTTATCCATGTGGCTCCTCGTGAAGAGGGGGAGATCCACCATCCATTTTTGTAGCTGTTCTTTAAGTACCATAATACTGCGATGAGATCCCCTTTAGAGCTTTCTGTTCTTCAGGAAAGAAGCTTAACTTCTGCAGTCTTTAGCAGGTTCTCCAGCCTTTTGATGATTTTTGTGGCCCTCGCTTGGACACTCTCCACTCAGTTCACATCTTCTTTAAATTGTCAGAACCAGAACTGAATGAGGTACTTGAGGTGTGGACTGACAAGCAATAAGTAGAAAGGGATGATCACATGTCTATCTCTGCTGGCAATGCCCCTGCAGATGTACCCCACATCCTTCACTTACTATTTATTTCTATTCCAGTTGTCAGTTCAATTCCAGTTCTACTTAATAGTGCTCAAGAATCTTCTTTTGCACACTTCATAAGGGACTATGCCTTCCCTAAAGAGGACACATTATAAAAAAGACTAAACTAATGATGGGAAAAAGTGAAAAACATAAGGATGAAGTAACACGTTCAAATATGTATGACATATCAGTAGAGAACTTGAAAATAACATCCCAGTCTTACTATAGTTGCCTAGAGAGTTCCTCTTCCAGCTACTATGTAAGCAGAAGTGTTTATACTTCTTCAGGATTTTTTTCCTGGAAAATGAAGACATGTTCTGAAAAATACAATTGCTGTCAGTGTCAAACATGGTACTTTATTTTCTTTGGTGTCATAAAGTAGTAGTGTAGATGACTAGGTTACTACTTTTCATCTGTGGCAACATAAATCTGAAATAACATCTGGTGGTAGGATGGGATATGTATACCTTATAATGTTCTTTATAATCTTTGCAGAAGAGTGAGTAAAATCCTCTTAAGAGCAAAAAAAAAACCAGCATAAAAAAAAAAATCAGTAGCTGAAATTTATTTTCTTCATCTTTTTTTAAATGACTGGAACATTTATAGCATATTCATCAAAGTAGGATACTTCAGTTTCCAGCTTATATAAATTACAAAAATCCCTTTTATACAGAAGCACTCTTTATTTACTGTTCAAGGAACTCTTCGAGGAAGTGCTATTTGTTAGCTTTCATTAAACTCTCTTAAAATATAATGAAAGAATAAGTCTTGCAGACACAAACATCGCATTCTTATGCCAAAAATTGGAGTGAATCATGAGTATGGATCCATCCACTATCTCCAGCTACAAATGTAAAGTTCTTGTTTCCACCAGGACACTGCATGAGGTAAGAGGTTACCTTCAGATATCTCAATTATGTGGTAGTCAAAGAAGTGATTTAAGCTTTTTCATATTATGTACAACAAGCAGCAACTAACCCTAATTAACTGATAGACAATAATTAACTGTATTAACGTACTTTATGTACATTCACACAGTTCACAATTTGGGGAAGGAGAGGTTTCCTTTCAAAAGTGAAAATCATCATAATGTACATGCAACATAGAATCACAGAATAATAGAATCATGGAATCATGGAATCATAGAATCATAGAATCACAAAACAATTAGGGTTAGAAAGGACCTTGAGGTCATCCAGTTCCAACCTCCCTGCAATGGTCAGAGAAACCTCACCCTAGATCATGACACCCAAAGGCTCTGTCCAATCTGGCACTGAACACTTCCAAGTATGGAGTATTTATCACTTCTTTCAGCAATCTATTCCAGTGTCTCAACTTCAAAGTAAAGAACTTCCTTATACCCAAATTGAACTTTCCCAGTTTAAGTTTGAACCAATTCCCCCTTGTCCTATCTCTACAATTCGTGATGAAGAATCCCTCTCCAACATCCATGTCCTTTTCTAATGTGTAGGATAATTGGCCACTGTAAGTTGTCAACCTTTGATTTGTCATAACTTGTTTCTAAGCAAAGTGCTTACAGTTCTTGTTTAAATTTACATCCTCAAGCCCTAGTAGCGCAGTATTTGATGTTAATAATTTATGCATAAAAATACTTTCAGAATAAAAGGGTAAAATTGTGATTTTGCACATACTCAGAGTTTTTAATTATCAACTGAGCTATATGAGTTGAGAGTTGCAATAGAGTGGTAGTAATAGCTTAACAGAATGGTTCACATTGAGCAGTATTTGTACTAGCTTTTATCCCCCAAAAAGTAGCAAGATGGGTCTACTTTAATTCATTGAACATTTTTCAATAATTTTTCCATGGTCCTTTTACTTCTGGTTTTCCTTGGATTCTGCAAAATAAGAACTCTGAATAATCATTATAAATTCTTAGTCAAGATGTGATAAAACAGCATTCGTATAGGCTTTAAGACTGAGTATAAGTCTGTATCTGGTAGCCATAAGGACTTTTCCAGCATCTAGTGTTTTCTGTAGTATTGACAACATATTGTTAAAAGTAAATATTACTCTAGATTTTAAGGCTATAGACTTCAAAAAGATGGGTTGCCTGGGGACTAAGAAAAACTCTTTGATTTGTAAATGAATGCCCATATCTTGATAAGACGCAAATGCATTTATCCAGGTAATTAAAGAGGAAATTCAGACTGAATTTAAATCTGCTGACTTAGAGTTAATAATTCAGATTTGTGTTTTAAATTACTTTAAATGCAAATATCAACTCTTTGATGGGATATTGTAATTGTTAACTTTTGTCCTGCATGATGTCATTTACTCTGTAACCTGATTCAGCAAGTGTGTAATGAGGTCAAGTGCCCTGACTAAGAACATCATTGAAAGAACCCAATAAAGAGAACATTTTTAATTGAAGTAAAAAGAAGAGCAAAAAGAAAATGACCTTGAACATTTTGCTGGTGAAATTACCCATCTGACAACTATGGAACTGAAGATATAAGCATGAAAACACCCTTCTCCCAGTATATTAATAATAAACTATTTACTTCATGTCTTTTCATGCTATGGTTTTATGTAGGCATAATGCTCTTAATCATGAAGCTGTACTTATACAGCAGTAGAGTTTTGCACAGCTTTTCATTGTGATAAAAATAAAAAGCATCTTGCTGCCTTCTTCAATAATTTTTTTCTCAAATATAGACCAGAAAGTAAAACATATCACTTAATCACTTTGCCTCTGTAGGTGATTAGTATTCTGAGATCTTTCTCTTCTGTTATTTGTTACTATAAAAATAGACATTATTTAGTGTGATAATAGTAAAGGAAATGTTAGTGAATATAAAGGCAAGAGTTGATAAAAAAAAAGGATAATTAAAGTTGTATTATACCAGTAAGTCAATCTGTTCTGAAAATGTTCTACTCAATAATTCTGATACTATTTGAATACTAATACGATGCGTTACATATCTTATTTGTTATTATTTTTAATACATGCCTTTTTATTAAAATTTGAGCTAAGTATTTTGACATTTTTCTATGGAAGGTAAATGCACAAATTTTTTTAAGTTCACAGAACAATACCACTTTTTGGCTTTTGCTTTTCATTCTCCAAGGGTGCATTTTTTAAGTTGCCACAAAAATTTTAGGTAAGTACTGATAGAGCTCCTGCCTTGAAAATGTTCTTTTATTCTTACTTTTTTTTTATTTTAAGCTTTTTCAAAAATGCAGATATTTTCTACTGAAATAATTTACAGAAACATTACATTTATCTTCCACCATATAGTTACATGCTTGAATCAGACACAAGTATGATTTGAACTCATTAGGACAACAAAAAAAATGAAGCACTGCTGCTGGTATTGATATCTGCAGAAAGTGGATACATATCAAGGAATAATTTCTTTTTTAATCTTCATTATTTAAGTTAGCAAAAAGAATGTTCCTTCCAAAAGATAAAAAAAGTAAACGAGATGAGCAAAACATACTTACTACAGCAATATTGCAGCCAAACAGCAGGTATAATGAGCAAAAAAGAGAAGCAAACAATTCCCCAAGGGACTAAATTAGAGACAAAAAGGTGTAATCTCATATTCAGTTACTTGTTTGCATGAATCATTTTTATGAATTTGCAAGTATTCTGGTACAGTATGTGTATGAAGATCGAGTCTTCAAATAGAGCTATATCCATATACACAGTGAAAAAATAGATGAGAATGTCCGTATTTTTGAGAGAATTTATATCTTTGGAGTTTTGCTGATCCCTGGTACCATTCTTCTACAATTAGACAGCTCTCAAGCGGGCTGACTTCAGCTTTCAAGCCCTGAGTCACAGGGTGGTGATAGGGAACGTAGTAATTTTGGTTCCAACAGACCTGAACCTGAGTTCCTTCAGCAGACCCTTCTGTGGTTATGGTTAGGATTTCATCATGACGCAAATGTTGATTCAATTTGCTGAATTTGTCATAGTTTGGAACATGGCAGAAAAAAAGGTGCAGTGCAGAGGTTTCCTGGAAGGAAGGAAGGAGGAAGGAAGGAAGGAAGGAAGGAAGGGAGGGAGGGAGGGAGGGAGGGAGGGAGGAATGAAGGAAGGAAGGAAGGAAGGAAGGAAGGAAGGAAGGAAGGAAGTAACGA
>JASSUY010042216.1:0-20830 GCA_032466535.1 Forpus xanthops
TGTATTTTCTCTTGTATTATTATTGGTGGTAGCAGTAGTGATTTATGTTATACCTTAGTTACTAAACTGTTCTTATCACAACCTGTGGGAGTTGCATTCTTTTGATTCTCCTCCCCATCTCCTTGGACTGGGGAAGAAAGAGGGGGGAGTGAGTGAGAGAGCGGCTGCATGGGTTTGAGAGCCTCAAACCACAACTACTTCTTACTTTCAGTAGCTGCTTTGAAAACTTTCCCTGTGGTATGCCTTTTGCATACTAGTTTCTTAGCAGTTACTGTCACAGATCTGAGTAGGTTCTGGACTTCTTGGTTTGCATGTTAAAGCTTATAGGGTTGAGTTTGCTGGGTTTTTCTTATTTAGTTTTCAAATCCATGGATCTTGACCATGCCATCTATGAACAAAAAGATCTGTGAGTGAAAACAAGAAATCCATATGCATAAGTACAGTTGTAAAATAAAGATTATGACTTCTTTTTAACTCTAGATTCTACAGAGTTCATAAAAAAAAAAAAATCAAAAAAACCCCGAACCTAACACCACTCCCCCCCAAAAAAAAACTAACAAAAAAAAAACAAAAATAATCCAAACACTGATGTTTTTTAAGGCTGTGAGAGTCTATGCTATGCTCAATGACATTGCAGCTAAAAAGCAGTAATGAACTGTTTTGCCAAGGTTATAGACTCTGGTAAGAGGAGCTTTTGAGATGTGCATTGCTGTCTCTCTTGCAAGACAGCATTTGGCGGTTACTGAGATAGAAAGCAAACTTGTTCTGAACTAAATGATTGCCTAATTGCTTTAGGTACCCCCAAAGATGGTATTACAACACCAGACTTTGAAATGTTAATCCAATGTTTGTTCAGCAAATGGGTTTTCTTAGTTAATCTAAATTTCCCTTGTTACAATTTAAACTAATTTTTTTCTTTCCTTTGTATTCTATGCTGGAAGAAGATGTCATTTGCATTCTCTTGCAAAGATGTATTAAACATTTCCTGCTTCAGGTGATGATGTGTATTCTATCTCCTTACAGATATGTCCCTGAAACTCTTTCAACAGTCTTGTGCCACTGTGTTAAGCTCTCTTCAACTACTTTTCTTTGAGTTGTAACACCTTCAAGTGGATGTTACTGTTCTGGTAGCTTTGTTAATGGTTGGTATAAAGGAAAGACTAAAGCAGGTGTTCTCTAGGCAATTTTTCACTTTGCATATCCTGTCATATTGATTGACTTTTCCAGGCTAATGACAAGTTATTTAGATTTATCTTGGGATCCATTATAAGCTTAGATCGTAAAGGACTTTCACCTAGCCAATTGTACTGAGTTATTGTTGTCAAAATAAAAATAAAGACAGGGAGCTAACCTTTGGTCTTCTCAAGAGTGTTTGTTCTACAGTAGTTTATACTCAGCTAAAATGAAAAGCAGATTTATGTCAAAGTTACCTAAAGTGATTCTGGGTTCAAAATAGAAGGCCAATACTTGGGCAGTGATAGGTTTTAAACAAACTTTTTTTAAAACTACAGACATATGCTAAGGAACAGAAGTAATGGATTTTTTGCTTCCTCCTTTTCTAGCAAGCAAGTAAATGGGCAGTAACTGGTGGAGCTGAGAACACAAAGTGCTTGCCAACTGGGAGAACCTTGCCTACCACAGACAATGTTGCCATGCAACCCCGGTGGTTACCAAGGCTTGCTTTCTGGCAGGAGAGGAAGGGTTTGCTGCAGAAGACCAGCATAGTGAGAGTTCATTCTGACCTACTGTTCTGCTGTAGGCCAGATACTTTTATTGTATGCTGCTAATGTCTAACATCACTGGTAGTGTGCATCTTGAGCTGTAATCAAAGAATAATGTGGCCTCAGATATCAGAGCTGTATGTACACCTTAACTTTTTGATCAAAATAAACTTTTCAAGTGAAAAAAGTTAACACTGATTTGCTTCCACAAAGCCCAGGAGAACAGGCAGATGGGTCCTCTAATGATATGCAACTAATAGCTTCTCAATGTTATATATTTGCAGCAGCTTCGGTAGTTTTGGGTTTGTTTTTCTTTTTTTTTTTTTTTTTTCCCATTAATAATGAAGGTTAAGCTGAATTCTGATTAATTCTGCCCTTTCTCAGTCTATTCTCAAGGCAATTTTGATTGTTGCAGAAATGCTCAAGTGATACCTTAAACATTCTTGGTCGTGCTATTTAAAAATGAGGCAGTTTCAGAGAAGAATCAAAGAATCTGGATTTGAAATTAAAAAATGAAATCTACTTGTTAGCCAAAGCACTATCACAGAATGCAAAGAAGAATACGCATGTCATCCTCGTCTTTACTGCAGAAAGTGAACTTTATTTATGACCTTAACATTTTCACCTTCTTTTTTTTTTTTTTTTTTTTTTTTTGTGTCTGTTTTTGAGGAACACAGTCTCTCACTTGAGAGAATTTAGAATTCAGGAGAGAGAAAATCTGAATTAGTTACATATTTTTGTCATTAACTGTGTAGTGTCTGTGTCTGCCAATGTTTCTCAACTTTCCCAGGTCTGACCTTTTTAAACTGGAATGCAGCTGGTGTGGAAAGACTTGCAAATGCCATTATAAAGAAATAAGAATATAATTGAAGCAGTAATTTCTTACTACAGGCATATCTTATGCATTTCACATTCACTGTCACTGTGGAAATGAACAGAGCAATATATATTCATAAAGTATTGTGCAGTCATATTCTGAGAGTTGCTTTTGGGTTTTTTTTTTTGTAACTCTTCTCACAGATTCTTCTGGATGGTTACAGTCTTATACTCTCAACGCCTAATAAAACCAGTTGTGTTTTGGTTTTTAAGTGTCAGCATAGAACCACAGTTATTATTGGTGGCTATATATGTGGCAAGAATTGCATTTCTGTCTGGAACCATTATTTCCTGAGAAAAAGTATTCAGTGTACTCAGAGTAAAATTGGGCAATTGTCAATCGATCTATCAGCTGTAATGATAGAAATCTTAAGCTTTTTCCATTTCAGTAGTGCTTTTAAATGTCTCATAGTCTAGACTGTTCAATAAGTATGTTTTGCTGTTTGGGGTCTAGGATTTTACCTCAAAGAATGAAACGCTAATGTGACCTTTTGGTTGGGCCATTTTAATTTTAGGTTCCTAGAAGAACTATACTTCTACAGTTCTGCACTGAATTTTTACCTTCCTAGAAAAAAATACAGTTCTCAATACCTGCACATATATTTAAAATATAAAATAGTGAGGTGCCTAATGTAGTTTAATATGCTTTTTGTGCCCATTCTCCTTACCCCAATTTGTAGACTACTTTGCAATTTAAATTTGATATGCTTTAGAGCAAACATTCTTCACTTGCTGATGACATATTAGTTCTATAAAACTCTCTGATGCAAAACAATGACAGTAGTGTTTGCTTTGTTTCCAAATGATAGCTTTAAAACCTGTAATTTTAAACCACCTGCAGAACCAAGGAGATTTAACTAAAAAAAACCAAACAAACCCACAAAATCTGTATTAAGCAATGAAGAATTCACCTGTTGTTTCTTACTTAGTCCTTAAAGAGCACCTATAACTTCTGAATGGATTTTTTGTATGTGCGTAGTCTAGATTGGCAGATTTCCCTCTTGAAAACTTTCTTTGCATATAAAATATGTATTATAAATTCAGCTCATAAATATGTTAGTCTGAGGAAATGGGGTCTGCAGGACAGAGGTCTGCCTCTTTTTTATAAAAAATACCCTTATGACCAAGAGTGATCTGCTTTCCTACAGGTGAAAATTCTATTGTGTTTATGTTAGGACATAGAGGCAATGCTTGTCCTTGAGATGATTTGCTGAGGCTGGTAGTGGTCCCGAGGCACCACTGATCAGGAGATGCAGAATCCTCATGGAAGAGGCTGATACCAAGTTGGAGGAGGATGAGGTGTTTGTGAAAGGAAAAGGGTCTTTAAAAGGTGAAGACAATGTTGAGTTTTATGGCATAACCTTGATTTTTTAGACAGAGCTGTCTAATTATTTTTTTATTTTTTTTTTCCCCTGGGTGTTCAATAGCGTAGCACTTAAACGTCATAACTTGCTCCTAGTCCTATTTTTAAAATCACAAATTAAAGTGGGGAACAATAATGTTTGTGATGAAATTTTATATATCCTTGTCCTAATTAAAAAAGCCCAACTAACAAAAAAATCCAGCCCATTGTTTGTATGCTAATTCTACAAATAAATGAAGGTAAAATTAAAATATAGTGCCAAACTAATGAATTTGATTAGGTCAAACTAATCAAGTGCAATTTTGGATCAGACAGATTACAGTTGGCATGTCTAACTCTTCAGTCATGCCATCCTGTTTGGAGAAAGCTGGATTTGACTCGGTAAAAAAACCAAAACCAACAAACTATCCCAAAATCAGAAACCAGTAACAAAACCATCAAGACCTAAAACCTAAAAAACTGCCTTATTTCAAATAGATTGTAGTCTTCCTACTGCTCAAAAAACCTTGAGGGTATCAACAATAAATTTTGCGCAGTAAAATCAATAACTCTTGATTATAACAAGGGTATTTTGCTGGAAAATGCTTTCTTTTAAATTTCACATTCATAAAATCTAGAGCAATTTTTCTTCAGAAAAAGACATGCTGCTCTGATGTTGAATTCTATGTCTTGTGTGTACTTGTTTGCAGACACATCTAGGTGTATTTATGATCAACAAATTACTAATCATCTTTGCGAAAACTAACAAAGTTGTTTTTTAAAAAATAAATGATTTCAGAGTAGCTCACTTATGTTCCTACTGAAATTGCAGATTTTATTATTTTTATACCCATGCTTGGAGAAAATATCTGATTCCATCTTGTTTCTGTAGAGGATTTTGGGGAGAGCCATTTCATTTTTTTTTCTGTTAACAAAGTGGCAGGACCAATACCCAAGTTACAAGGGTATAAACAAAGCAAGGACTGTTAACTCCGATTGCTGTCTGCAGGAACTCTTCTCAGCCTTGGTCCCTGCGGCCCAAGGGGGAGTGCTCTTGGGCTGCTAAACAGCTGCTGCCTGAGGGAAGCCAGCAAAGCAGTCCCTACAGCAAGGATGCACTGCCTGGGTTGCTGCAAAACCCTTTGAGCAATTGAATAGAGTTATGCATTGCTTCATCAGCCTCCAGCTCTGACTTACTAGTCAAAGCCATTGGGATACACCTCATAGTCTTAGCATTTAGTAAAAATATGCAAAGTCTCATGAAAGCAAGTGAGTCATGACCTGGGGGGGGGGGGGGGGGGCGATCCTTTGTTGACTCTCCAGGTCCTTGTGGTATTTCATGATGTTGTTAGAGCCATCTTCTATTTTCTCTTCTTCTGTCCTCACCATTTGCTTTTTATAGGTTCCTAATTGCTGAGTGCAACCAGTTCTTTGTCCCATGAGATGCTTTGACAACTCTACCATGCTGCCAATCCCAGTTTCTAGCTCTTTCTGTGATTTGACCAGTATAGCAAGGCAAAGGAGTCAATGATTTCTGTGGTTTTCAAATTCACCTGCTCTGATCTATACTGATGCTGCCTTAGCCTACATACATGTCGTACATTCTTTTGTTGCAGAGTTTCTGGTAGGTTTTGGTAATCATTTGCCTTGGTTATTTTGGAGCCTACATTAAATCTATGTCTATAAACGTTCTGAGGTAACATAACAAAATAAATTTGGATCAAATAAAAAGTTCAGCAGTCAGCTGAGAGTGAGGCAAGATTCTCTCATCATAATGTTTCAGTATTCAGCAGTTGGATGTGAATCAAGTTCCTTCTAGACCAGTGTCTGAGTCTGTACTTTCAGATAACTCCAGGTTCGAATTTAGTTCCAGTTCTCCTACAATGTTTTTCCTGACATGAATGAGCTTCAGATGCTATGAGTTTCTGGAAGCAAAATGATCAGTAGGAAGCTTTACTTTAAATTGGTAGTGAAAATGAATGGAAGGTAGCTTGATAGAAAGGGCTATCTGATAGGCTGTGATCATTGTCCAAAACATATGCGAAAATAAGTGTATTTCATCCCCTTTTCTATTGAAATACAAATTTCTGTTGCTTTGTGTTTTGAGGGGTTTTGGGTGTGTTCATGGTTTATTTTTTAAATGTGGCTAGTCTTTTTTTGAAGGAAAGTATCTTCTAAATAATCTGCAGCTGTCTTGGGTTCAGGAGTATCACTAATTTTAGTTGCTGGTGCAGGGATGTGTTTTTGACTTTCAGCCTGGGAATAGCACTGATAACACCAATGTTTTTAATTGTTACTCAGTTATGTTTACTCTAACCAAGGACTTTCTGAGCCTCATGCTCTGCCAGGGAGGAGAGGAAGCTGGGAGGGAGCAGAGGCAGGACACCTGACCCAAACTGACCAAAGATGTATTCCATACCACAGCACGTCGTGCCTACTATATAAACTGGGGACAGTTACCCAGAAGGGTTAGATCACTACTCATTTGGGTTGGGTATCAGTCTGCAGGTGGTGAACAGTTATATTTTCTTCCCTTGTTATTTCCCTTATCATTATTATTATCGGTCGTAGCAGCAGTGGTTTGTCTTATACGTTAGTTACTGGAATGTTCTTATCTCAACTCATGGGAGTTACATTCTTTCGATTCTCCTCCCCATTGCTCCGGTGGGGGGGGGGGGGGCAAGCAATGGGCTGTGTGGTCATGAGTTACAGCTGGGCTTAAACCATGACAGCAGGGTAAAAGTATTTGTTCACAGTTCAAATGGCAGAAGTGTTGGTTCATAAATACGTTCTGGCATATACTGACAGCTTGATGCCGTTTTCATGAAGTGCTTTTCTGTATTAAGAACAAAGATGTTTGAAATTAAATATTGAAATTATCTGGGATGTTAATTACTTAGCAATGATTAAGTAACTCTTCACCACAGTCAGGAGAATAAAAACTATCATGCTTCCTTGATGTGCATTGTAAGTGCAAAGGCTTAATAAGAATCAAGTAATTTTTAAGAGTCTATTTAAAGAAGCAGAAAAGTGCATTTGCAAGGGATTCAGAATTTCAACTATCAAAAGCTGGTTGAAATAACAGTATCGAAGGAAAAAGTTTATATTGCTGGCCGTAAAAGCAGTGTATTACAACTCTGCTGAGAGTGTGAATGTGGTTGAAGATACATGTACTGGGGACAGTATTTCATTGCAAGAATACTAAACTAAAGAAATTCAAAAGTGTTATTGAGACACTGGCAGCTAAATCTTTCTGTAGGGCCTGCTGTTCCTTGGAAAAGTAGAATACAGAGGGTTAAGATTTCTTTTGCAGCATGTAACTTGTTTATTTGCTTCTCTTATGTACCCCATGTGCATTTCCTCATTTATTTCCTTTTGCATGCTATTTTGCTCTTGGTATTTTCATAAGAAGTTAAAATAATAAGGAATTGGTGTAAGCTATTTTATAGGGAATTCTATCCAAGGTACTAATTGCCTAATTACCTCAAGCAACCTCAGGTGCCGGGCATCATTGTGGAGTTAGAGCAGCTTCTACCAGAAGGGTCAGCTGGAAAAGGTAAGGAAGGTTTGAACTTACAATTACTGCTAAAAGAATGCATTAAAGAAAAAAAGCATGTGCGTATGTAAGACAACTAACTGAATATGCTGATCTCAGCTTTCTTGAGTAAGGAAAAAAAATAAAAGGAACTAAAATATAACCTTTCTGTCTGAAATGTGAAATGTCTCAGAGCTACTGAAGACTAATGAGGCTAGTTCTGAAATAAAATGCCAAAATGAAACATCATTTTTGAGATTTATTTTTTCCCCTACATGTTTTCCTAGAACAGCAATTTTGATGAGTGCAGTATTGCATGTTTCTTCCTTCTCTCTTATGCTTTCATAGCCTCTCTGTTTGTAAGCTGACACTCCCAGCTGATCATATTTATTTGAAAATACTATATTATCTGTTCAGTCTGCATCTCATTCCTGAAATGGTTACTTGGGATATAAAAGAGGATGTCAGGTGTCAACATTATTGCATGGGTGCAACGGATAATAGATGTAAGCATCCCTACACATAGCAGGAGGGTTGGAACTAGGTGACCTTAAGGTTCTTTCCAACCCTAACTATTCTATGATTCTATTTAGGAGGAGGGGGAACGTGGACACATGTGGACACAGAACTTTGATGCTGGGCCTGTGACCGTGAAACCAAAATTACTAGTTGATCTACATATGTTTACAAATGTCTGAGCTGTTTTGGCAGTCATGCCCCATCCTTACCTTGTGTGCCTAATTCTGGGTGATGTGGCATTGGGCTTGGAGGGTCTTATGGAAGGGTGCCTTTCCTCCCCAGCATCTTTAAATGTGTGTAGTAAAGTACTTGTAAATCCTCCAGAGCAAATTTTAAGTGATGGCTTAAACCAAGTTTCTACTCATAAAATGCCCAGAAAGAATGCTAATTTTGCTGTGAAACCCTAAGCTTTTTAGGTTTCACAGCAGTGCTCTCATTTGTAAAGGAAGGAGTGTGAACCCCAGCCCATCTTTCTGCTTTCTTACTCACTGGTCTACCTGTTTTGAGGTTTTATCAAGATTATGTTGGAAGGAGCAGAGGTTGATTTATTGCTTTTTGTGAAGCTGGTTTTTGTTTGTGTTTTTCTGGTAAGGTTGAAGGGGTTGGTATTTTGTTGTTGGGTTTTGATTTGTTGTTGTTTGGGTTTTTGGTTTTGCTTGTTTGTTAACTTCAGTAAAGCCATGGTGAGGACCAATCTAAAAACTCTTCTCAGTTGGCCTAAAAATTATAATGTGGAGAATATTAAATTAACTTAAGCGGATTTTGGGTGTGTAAATCCTAAATTGATCCAGAAGGGCATTGCTTGACAACTTGCTAGCATCTTGGGAGATGAAGCTACATGGTTTCAGGTTTTCATTTTTGGTCCCTAAGTTCTGGTACTGATTTACAGTATTTGGGATAAAGACTGTGTGTACATGTACATATGTAAATTAGAAACTGATTCCTGGCATCTCAGAAACCAACCTTTCCCACAGCAGGAAGAGATTATTTCAACACCAGAAAACTGCAACAGGTTCTGTAATATCTTCATACAGGCAGACTACTACAGTTCCCCAGAACCTAGCATCATAAGTTGCAAAGACCTGTCTGCAGAAATGTAATCAATCCAAGGGCTAATAATTTGGATGTCTTCATACTGTGCTCACTTTTCAGGGTTTGCTTATTGATCAGTGTGATTTACTATCTTAAATTTCACCCTTCCTAGATAGGAGGGGTGAAAGTCTGTATTCCCAGTGTCAACAGATGCTTTTCATACTGGAGATAGATAAACTGGAAGGACTGGGATCTGTTATAATTGATTCGATTTTGGGAAGGAGGTGGGGGAGAGGTTCCTCAAGGTAACTGATTAACTTGTAGAACAGTGGAAGCATGAAGGCCGCTTTTAGGTGTCTAAATTCAAGCAGATGTATCAGACATCTCCTTCTCAGATTTCTTCATTACCCAAAGTTCTCTTCTATTTTTTAACCAATATGGAGGTAACCAATGCAGGAGATGTTGAGAAATATTCTTCTGTAAAGACATGTTTTGGTAGCTTTTATGATGAACTGACATTCTTCTTGGCAGAGTGAGGGGTGTTAAGCTGATCAAAACATTTCATTAATACTTCCTAAAAATACAGCACCTTATTAAAATAAAAGACATCTCTCTGTATAAATCTCTATAAAACTGAGTCTGCTCTAGACTATTACATTCTATATATCCTATAGAATCCATCGTTTTTTATCCTCCCCTTTCTTCTGCAGAAAAAATAAGAGGATGGCAGGATGATGCAACCCTGAATGTTTGAAATCATTTTATGAAGGGTGTGGGATTTTGATTTTTTTAAATTTTGGGTGTTTTTTAAATCTCTTTGCAAAAATGAGGAACTATATGAGCAATGATGTCTTTGTCCATCTGACTGGGTTTGCAGTGAACTAGGAAGAGAATGCTATACAGCTAATAAGGGACACATACCTTTACAGGAAGGAAAAATTAGAGTCTTCTATATCTTAGTGGTACCAATCTGTCAAGTTTTAGCAGTCCTTTTTTCCTTTTCCTATCTTGTCTCTATCTCTTGTTTTGTAATACTTTGCAGCTGTGACTGTAAGTTTTCCATTTTTTGATAATTTCTGAGGCTTAGCATCAGGTTTATCTGCCATTACATTACTTGTATGGCTCACTACGCTTCTGTCAGCCTTGTCTGCAGTAAAATTATGTGACTGATACAGCTGAGAAGCCAAGTAGGTGACAGGTAAGAAGTGGTAGAAGAGCAGCAGTGCAGTGATGGTCCCTTCTGTTCTGGAGCTGACAGAGCTGTGCTTGCTGCTGCAGAGATAACGTGTACAGAGCTGGGCAGTGAGAATGCTGGCAGTGGCTTATTTCTAGGGCTGTTTCACATCTGGAGGTAGAGTTAGCCAGAAACTAAACGATCAGGTAGCTGTGAAGAAAGTACTACTTGATTTTATTTTCTCTCTGATCTTTCCTCCTTTCTCTCATCTTTCCTAACTTCCCCTCAAAGTCCTTTTAATACAGATCCCTAAGTGCCTATTAGAACCTTGTATACACTTCTGTTCTTGCTCTGACTTTGAGCCATGCCAAGAAGCTGTTGCTTCCACACTGCCTGGATTCCTGCAGGAGCCAGCGTTGGTTGTTCAGGGCAGGCTACCTCTCTGCTTGCCTGTTTTGTACCTGAAATATAGGATGGACGACAGAGGGAGCTGAAGCTTAGAGCCCTGTGTACAGTGGTTCAGATACAGATGTAATGGGGTGCTGCAGCTCTCAAAGATATCCAGTATAACATAGAGGATTTTTGAACAAGTTGTAAGTATCTGCTAAATTCTTATAAGATTTAAATTTGAGAGCTTGCCAACACTAAATGTTTCCAGAAAATAAAGGGAACTTGGAGTTTTATATCATGAATTCAAATCCTTGTTATGTTAAATCCCTGTTGGCAATACTTGAACTGTGTGTTTTGTTTTTTTCTTATTTTTTGTTGGTTTTTTTTTTAATTCAGTTTAAAAATCTTATCTTTAGAAGTTTAACTGAAATGTCCAAATAGCTACATTTGGCTAAACTGTAGAGTGGGTTAAAATAAGGCCTTGAAAAGCAAACTATTGAGTAAGCCTGGTTTGAGTATTAACACATTACTGACTATGCTTTATGCAAGTCTCATGCTCTATGCTGTAGTTGCAATCAAAGCATATATAGTTATGTGCTTTGAAACAGAAGGGAAGTGGAGCTAGTTTGTAGACTCTTTATTTTTATAACTATTAATCAGTATGTATTTATAGATATCGCTATTCAGCATAAAATAATACAGATTTTCATATTTATCTATCTCTGAAACTGCTATCATTAGACATTTTTTGTTGTAAGTGTCATAGTGCACTGGAAGAATTTGCAACAAGTGGCTTTATTTTACAAATAATGATATAAATATAGCTTTTTTTTATCATATTAGCTCATTATTATGAAATGCAAAAAATGATGCAGCTGTCCCTGTATCTTCAGATAATCTAGCTCATTTACATATTTAATTTGACTTCAGACATCAGTCACTTTTTCTGGAAACACAATGCAAATTTTTTTTTACCTCTTATTCAGTCAGCACAGTTTTGGCATGCTAAAAAAGATCCCCTTTCCCCTTATAATGATTAGTTTATTCAGAATAAAAGGAAGCTATTATACAGAAAACATAGTTTTCCAGCATGCATTTTCCAAAATCCTTGCAAGAAATATGGACTTCATTTTCCATTTACTGAGGGGTTTTACTACTCTCCTCAGTCTTGCTTTAAACTTGGAGTATGCTACACTTTCTTTTATCTTCATATGATACACTGTGGACAGTAAAAGCCAATAAAATATGTGGGCCTCATGAGAGCTACATGTGTTTGATATGTGCCAGATAGTTGACTGTTTCAAATAAAAATGAGTTATGGATGCAGGAAAGCTCACAAATTTTTGAGACTATTGAGATTGGATATGAGGAAGCAATTCTTTAGTGTAAGGGTGGTGAGGCACTGGAATGGGTTGCCCAGGGAAGTTTTGAATGCTCCATCGCTGGCAGTGTTCAAGGCCAGGTGGGACAGATCCTTGGGTAGCATGGGTTAGTGTGAGGTGTCCATAGAAAAAATATGGTCAAGATAAAGACAGTTTTTTTTTTTTTTTTTTTATTGCTAAGCAATATTATGTGATATGGGATATTCCTTTGGCCAGTTCACTTCAGTTGCTTCTGACTAGAGGATGGGAAGGTGTGGAAGGGTGAGAAAAAAGAAAAAGCCTTAATGCTGTGCAAACATTTCTCAGTTCTAGTCAAAACATTTCTGTGTCATCAACCCCCTTTCAGTCACAACTCTAAAACAGCTATGAAGAAGGCTAATTCCATCCCAGTCAGGCCGAATACAAGAATGTGATGAAAGACCAGATTCTTTTTTGCTTTAAATATATCTTTGTTATCTTGTTCCTTTTCTCTTCACAAAAAAAAAATATCTACTTTTCTCTGCTTTGATAAGTTACTTTTGATATCCTGTTCCTGGTTTCCACCATCCCTTCTGCTTCAGTGGGAGAAAGAATCACAGTACCAGCTCCTTTTCCACAGCAGTCGGTAGATAGTTTCACATGTTCTAATTATTTTTCTTGTATGTACATGATCATCTTTTGGCTGTTGCCCTAATGCTGTCTAACTCATCAGCATCTCATGGTTCTTTGACAGAGTCATGAGGTTCATGTTAGCAATCTAATTCTCCTGTGTGGCATCTGTTAGTGCTAGTAACCTTATGTTTTAAAGAGAAGGAATCCTAAAGTTAGGAAATTGTTCTGTGAAGGTGCAGCACCCTTCATAGTCTATAAGTATGAGGAAATAAGAAGGAAATGCAAGAAAGTTTTCAATCCCGTGCAAGTGTAATTTTAACAGGCCTTGTTTTACCTCCCTCTGTGTATGGGGTTTGCTTTTCTGTTGTTTTTACATCCTGCAGTGAAAGTAATGTTGCATTCGAAACTGTTATCTTTTGTAGCACTAGACTTTCAATGATACCTGTTAATTAAACTTCAACTGAGACAGTACAACTTTCTGCAGAGAATAAAACATCCAAACTTGTGGAAGTTTTTCTTGCATCTGTTGATATTGGTGGACATGCAAAGACCTGTGTGTTTTGTTTCTCTGTTCTCACTTTGAGAATGTTTGTGAATTCTGTAAATAACAGAGAAAAGTAAGCTGCTGGTTTAGCAATAGTTCAGGCTTTTCAGAATACAGTTAAAGCACCTGCTGCTGAGAAAAGTATGAGTACATTTTAAGGCAAGACTGTATTTAGTTCTTCCATCAATCACTTAAGTTATAGTTGCAATGTAGTACCAAGATATGCTCTTTCTTTCCCCTTAGTTTCTAGTGCAGAACCAAAAGCCCAATATGCAGACTAGACACACTTCTTAAGGAAATCTGCTGCATCCCTGGGACCTGGGTTAAAGACATGAAGAGAAAGTTTCCTACCCTAGTACAGCCCTCAGACTACTATCCATTATTGATTTTTTTTCGGGTAGGAAGCAATGAACTTGCAAGAATGTGTTCAGTTTTGGGCTCCTCACTGCAAAGCAGTGCTGAAGCTTGTCCAAAGAAGAGCACTGAAGTTGGTAAGGGATCTGGAGCACAAGTTTTATGAGAAGCTGCTGAAGGACCTGGGATTGTTTATCTTAAGGAAAAGAAGGCTAAGGTGAGACCTTACAACACTCTACAGCTACAGAGTGGAGTTTGTGGTGAAGTGAGTGTCAGCCTCTTCTCCCAAGTTACAAGTGACTGAACAACAGGAAATAGTCTCAAGTTGCTCCATGGGAGGTTTAATTTGAATACTAGGAAAAACTTCTTCACAGAATGGGCTTTCAAGAATTGGCATAGGCTGCCCGGGGAAGTGATTGAGTCACCATCCCTGACTAATTCTAAAGATGCTTTCATGTGGCATTAAAGGTCATGGCTTAGTGGTGGCCTTAGCAGTCTAAAGCTATTAGTTGGACTTGATGATTTTAAAGGTCTTTTCCAACCTAAACAGTTCTATGGTTTTATTCTGTGATTCTGTCTGCTCTGGAGAAAGGCACCTTTTTAACTTAATGTTTTGATAGCAATGGTACACTAGTTCCTCTTGATTTTTTTTTAAATTTCATGAGGTATTTCTATAATCAGCTATTCACCATATGTATATTTTGTATTCTTATGCAAAAAATGTCTTGAAGTTTACAGATTTTTATAATTCTTTTTTTAATAGTAAGCAAATTAATCTCTTAGGAAAGGTGGTCATAGTGAGCTGCATAAAATCTTAGTTATGTGTAAGTGGGTGGCTGTGGTAGGAATTTGCAAACCTATTTGTAGAGAAGTAAATTCTCATCCAAATATTTATGGACTCCTGGGGCTGTAAATGCAGGGTTTGAAATAATGGCTGCGAAAAATCTCAGCTCCTGCACGGCTGTCCCCAAAGTGTTTAGTGCTAAAGAATTCTGGATAATTTATAGAGGGCAGTTTGAGTGTCAATAAAGTTCTTACTCATTTGCATCTATAAGCATTAGATAAGGCTACATATATTTTTTTCTTTTATAAAGCTTATAAAGCCTTTCAACTTACAGAAGAGACCTTGGCCTCATTAAGATTGTACATTGTAATGATGGTGACAGCTTTGTAACAAGAGGAGCAGCTATTGTCTGCATCCAGAGAGGGGCTTTCCCCCGGGGGGTATGTGATAATAGGCAAAGAGATGGGAGGGATGCAGCAGGGGCTGTAATATTTGTACTGTGGTTTAAGAGACAAAAGCCCATTCTAAGCTTAATGTAAGACCTCACACAAAAGAAGGTCCTTCAGGGAAGGATGTGGGAGCAGGAGAGGGAGAATTCCTTCTCCAAATAATTTCCTTTAGATTCTGCAATGTATTTGGATTGTAGCTTGTATGTGAACGTATGGGTGTAGTAAATGGTATTTTAAAGAAACAAGCACAAATTATTTTTCACTGTAGTTTGCACTGGTGTAGTGGAACTGTGTCAAGGGACTAAAAGCATGAGAAGTAAAGTGCTTGGGGTCCAGCCCATTCCACCTCCAAAATTGCTATATTAGAGGCTTTGAATGTACTTATTCACTCTGTATGGCTGCAGCTGTGTGCCATTCCTGTTATATTATCAGGAAAAAGCTTTACTCTGTATTAATAGCAGATAACACAGGTCTTTAATTTGGAATTTTGCATAAGAAAAAAAGAACAACCAAGGAAGAAAATTACTTCTATTTTTGCCTTGTAACTGAAGTTCCTGTTGGTAGATTTGGTTACAAGGAAACTGCAGTAGTACTTTCATTGGCTTCATTCTTGTTCCTCTTATCTTGGGTATCTACATACAGAGCTCATGTAAGAAAGTGATTCTTTCCTTTCCAGGGCTTGGAAACTTTAGGAAGGCTCTAGCTCTGAAGTTGCTAATTTGTTTCTTGCTTACTATTACATGACGGATATATTTAAATTCCTACTTTCTCCTTCTCTGGTCTGTTTTGTGCATTCCTGTTGTAGAATAAGTGTTTAAGCATTTTCTAGGAATGCTACTCTATGTTTTCATTTTGACCTTAGTTTCTAGGAAAAACATTAAATGCAAATAATTTTTCTTACTTGCAATAGGTCAGACTAATTCAACTGAGGTTCTCGGTCATCTGCATAGAAGATTATTATAAACACAATAAAATTCAGAGGTCATTTCTGCGACTGAAAGAGGATCAAAGGTGCTTTCTGTGCTATTTTAATCAACTTCAGAGTGTTGTAATGAGTTTAGTAAGGGTGAAAGTCCAAGTCTTTCCCTTGCTTTTGTCTTTTATGTAAGTCTATTAACTATTCACTGGTTTATCATTATAACAAGTTCAATGGTGAATGAAGGAGAATCTGGCAAGGGGAATTTATTTGGAGTGTAAGACCTCCTGATGTATGCTGATTTTGTTGGTTTGTTTCATCAGTTGAACAGTGGTAGCTTAGAAAGCAGAAGTCAATCTGCTTATGAAAAATGTCATGCAATTATGTTGCAAACCTGATTATGAAGCCTGAATACTTGCAGCCCATTACTAATGTAAGTGCTAATCTCTAGAATCAGGTTGCAAACCCATTATGCTTTATGCAATAATCTTGAACAACAGATCTGTATGGGGGATCTTAAAGTGGTCCTGTTTCTTTAGGAGGAATGTGCCTTGCTTGATTTCTTTAAAATGTCTGCCAGGATTTTCTTTAGCTTGACAGTCAGAATATTTGCTATGGAACTTGCCTAGCACAACTGGGCCGTTTTTAAGCAATTTAAGTGGTGATTATTAGGCTATGATTCTACTCTTCAGCTAAAGAAGAAGCTTGAATTGTGAATATATTTGACTTACTGCTTACTGGTAGTAATCGTGTCAGAGATCATGGTTTGCAGTACAGGTAATCAGGAAAACCTACACAGGCTTACTGGTCAGTAGTTTAACAGAACCGTAAATGAAGAAGACTAATTGATTTAATACTGAATATATTTATTTTATTTTTTGTTTGCCTTTTCCTGATCAATTGCCTTGTAGTTATTGGGAATGATGTTTAACTCTTATTTCTGTAATGAGAACTTACAGTAATTTGTTATTGCACAGTCAAATCAGTTAACATAATGAAAATATGTTTGTTGGAGAACAGGGTGTTACAGAGAAATACTTAGGCTTGTTTTCCTTTTTAATTCAATTTTGAGCTGGTGCAATGACTTTGGTTCTGATCTTGTTATGACAATCTGTGCAAAGCTGTTGAGCTTTTGTAGCTGATCAGAACCATGAGAAAGGGGCGTATTGTTTTGGTTATGAGGCTGTTGAGGCTTGCACCAATTCTCAGATCTTTAAATATTCTGCTCCAAAACTAAAAAGGATTGATATTGGGCCTAATGTTGTTTAATATTTTCATGAGTGATCTGGAAGATGGGATTAACTGTACTGTATCCTGACCAAGTTTGCCAATGATAACAAACTGAGTGGGAGAACCACCCTGGCAGAAGAACTAGATAAGCTGAAAGAGTGCACTAACAAGAACATTATGAACTTCAACCAATGCATACTTAAGACCTTACACCTGGGAAAAAAAACAACTCAGGAATGTAGTATAGGTTGGGATACACCTGGATGAGGAGTAGCTCTGTGGAACAGGACCCAGGAGTCTTGTGGCCAGCAAGCTCAAGATGAGTAACAATGTGCTGCTCTCTCAAAGATGACCAATAAGATGCTGGGCAACAAGAGCATCACCAGCAGGGACAAAGAAGTCATTATTCTACTCTGCTCACTGCTTGTCAGGCCATACCTGAAATACTGTGTTCAGTTTTGTTCCCTGCTCTACAAAATGATGTGGGCAGGCTGGAGAGGATCCAGAGAAGTGCCACGAAGATGATCAGAGAACTGGGTAGCCTGCTGTCATGGTTTAAGCCCAGCTGTAACTCAGAAAAACCACACAGTCTTTGGAGTCTCCCCTCCCATTCCTTCCCTACCCCCTGCTTCTGGAGGAGAACTGAAAAATTGTAACTCCCAGGGGTTGAGACAAGAACAGTGTAGTTACTAAGGTATAACAAAAGCACTGCTGCTACCACCAATAATAATAATGACAAGGGAAATACAAGGGAGGAGAATAAAACTGCTCACCACCCACCAATTGAGCTGTGAACTAACACTTCCAAGTCCCTGCCCTTTGTTTTTCCATCCTGGGTATGATGTCCTGTGGTATGGAATGCCTCTTTGGTTGGTTTGGGTCAGGTGTCCTGACTTTGCTTCCTTCCGGCTTCCCCTCCTCTCTGGCAGAGCATGAGACTCAGAAAGTCCTTGGTCAGAGTAAACATTTGAGCAGCAGGTAAAAACATCGCTGTTAGCAGTGCTGTTCCTAGGCCAAAAGTCAAAAAAACAGCATTGTGCCACCTACTAAGAAGGCGAATAATGACTGCTGCTGCTGAACCTGTGGCAATATACACCCCTTATTACATACCATTCACATCATGCTCAGATCATTTTCAATATATTTTCACTCTTTTATGTATATATGTATGTATATATATATATACACACCTGCTGTATGGGGAAAGGCTGAGAAAACTGGTTTTTTCTGCCTAGAGAAAAGAAGGCTTGTGGAGGAACTTATCACCATGTTCCTGTATTTAAAGGGTGGCTACAAAGAAGATGGAGGTTCTTTTTCACGAGAAGTCACATGGAAACTATGAGGGGTAATGGGTGCACGCTGCTCCTGGGGAGGCTCCATTTGGACAACGAGAGGGAAATTTTTCACAATGAGAAAAATAATCCAGTGGAATAACCTCCCCAGCAAGTGGTGGACTCCCCAGTATTGAACACATTTAAGACTCAGCTGGAATGGCTGCTGGGCCATCTATTCTAGGTTATGCTTTTGCCTAGAAGGGTTGAACCAGATGATCCTTGAGGTCCCTTCTAACCTGATATTCATTGATTGTATTATCAGGTTTGACTGTGCTACATATACCATCTTACATTTGTTTTTCAAAGTTGATAAAATTATAGCTATGAATGTGTATATAAGCCAAGATACCCTCCTAAATTCTCTTGTTCCTTCCTCCACCCTTCCAAAAGCAAAACCAAAAACCCCCCAACCAACCAACAGCAGTAACAAAACCAAAACCCCAAACCCTGTCTGGAGTGAAAGGAAATGAACCCTCTCAAGTAGCCTTGAGCATCTTCCAAGTCCGTCTGCTCACTGGTGAAAGACTTTGGTTACACAATCATATTTAGATTAATAGGGAAATTTCATTACAGATGTAGAAAAATTGCTTCAGCATGTAACTCCTTCAACTAGTAAAATGCCTGTCTGAAATTACCCCATTCAGCTGATTAAGTTAATTTCAGAGAAACTACTATTGTTTCCATGGAAAAACACAGTTTCCATCAATAAACATTCTAAGCTTTACGGTATTACCTTAAAAAAGGGAATTACCCCCTGAGCGGATGAGGTAATTAATCTTTGTATCCCTTCACTTGGAGACTTCTGACTGCAATGAACAAAGTCCTTTAAAAGCAGTAAAATAGGTTGCTCCCCAACTGTGCCAATGGAAATTTATAAAATATGTCCAAAGATATTTCTCAGGGGAATGTCTCTTTTCCTCTTTTCACTGGTAGACTTTGGAAACTGCAAGAACCACAAAACATACACCTACATATGCCCTATGCTGCTCTTAATGGAGTGTGTTAGTATTCTGCAAGAATGGGATGTGAGACACTGCATTATATTCAGATTATTATACAAACCAGATCCTGAAAGTATGAAATGAGGATGCTAGTAAATGTGACAGCTTAACAACAGTATTTGATTTTACATTAATTTATCTCTTGTGGAGAACAGGTATATTGATTTTTAGACACATCTGTATTCTTCAAAGAAAACCAATTCAGGTTGAAAGAAAGTTTGGATGCCAGGAAGAAGATCATTAGGTGTGATAAATGTATCTCTGAATGATCTTAGTGTGCCTGCTGAGGGGAAGAATTTCAGGGAAGACTGGCAGAAATTAAAAGTTTTCAGCTCTCAAAAGGTTCTTGTTGGTGATACTAGTGACAACCAACATGTCTTAAGAGATATCACTGCAAAAGTTGGAGATTATTTCCTCTGATACTATAGTCCTTTCTCTCGGGAACTAAAATGGGCAAGTGGATACTGATGTGATTAGAAATAAATGCTAAATTTCATTAGCATTAGAGTTGCAGGACAAAATCCTGCATAGGGGAGATAGAGCAAACTTTATTAGTTTGCATGTGTTATGTACTTGTGACTCTTTCAATTAGCAGCTGAAAGTTGCTTATACTTTCTCTGAATTTCACCAGTGAAAAGAATACTTAAAAGTAGAAGTCATCAAGAGAGTATTTTATATTTATTTATGTTTTTCCCCTGGTGGACATTTAACTCGTTAGATTCATGGCGTTACCATTGTAGTACGCTGCACTGTACTAGTGTGCTGAGAATCTTTCATGTTAATCATCCAGATGCTTTTTGGGTCACAGGTGGAGATCAATGTTCTCAGTTAATGAATACTGTTTCCTATTCCACTAGTGCAATTTTCCTTATCTCAGTTGCATCAGTGATGTAAATGCAAATATAAATAAATGGAATTAATTTAAGTGATCCTCAAAATGTTGAATTGTTTTGCAGTCTTTTCACTTGCAATTTATGAGCAACTTTCAGTTTTCAGTAATGTCCAGTATTCTGTAATATTTTAGAATTATTTAGATCTGTTGTTACATATGGTCTTATGTTGCTTATCTTTTAACATAAGAAATGAAACACACCAAAATGTTATGTCCTCAAGGTATCAGTTTGAACAACTAGGCTGGTAAGTGCCATGTTTCAGTTTACTTTGGTTGTTGACCCATATCTGTAGATTTTGCTCCCATTCAACATAGGATTCTAGTTGACAAACTCGTTATTTATATGGGATTGAGAATCTGTGGTTTTAAAATTTAAGTTGGATTGGAGAAGCATCTGTGTGATGATTTTTTTTTCTTTCTTCTTTTGCACCTTGAAAACCTTACAGCCATTCATGTGTTTTAGAGAATGATTGATCAGTGAATTGCATAAATTGAAAGATTAAATACAGGTGTATTTAGTCATAGTACTCAATCCATAGCTTTTCAAAAAGTTCCTACCAGCAGCTGGGACTCAATAAGCAGCAATGGAGCATTCACAAGTTCTCTTGGCAACCCATTCCAGTGCCTCATCACCCTTACAGGAAAGAATTTCTTTCTCACATCCAATCTAAACTTCCCCTGTTTAAGTTTAAGCCCATTACCTCTTGTCCTACTGCTGCAGTCCCTAATGAAGGGTTCACCCCCAGCACCCGTGTGGCGGGGGG
>JASSUY010042220.1:18555-32843 GCA_032466535.1 Forpus xanthops
CTTGCGTCCTAGAAGACCATTTCTGCAGTTACGAAATCCCTCTAAGGCAACGGGGAGACTTTAGGACTTGTACCTAAAGAGATGCCTATCCACTTCCTACCAATGTGGCATCTCAGGTTCAAAGATGAATTTGAATGGATTCCTAAGAATTATAGTGGAAAATACACAGCAGGCGCAAAATAGCATTTTACAGTATCTGAATCCAACGATTTTCTTTCTTAAAGACAGACTTGGGAGTTATTTTACTGTTGTTTATTTTACTGTTGTTTAACACCATGGAGTTAATTAGGGCAAATCAATAATCAATGCATCACCATCTACCCTGTTAACACCAAGAGTCCATGGTTTGTTATACAAAGCAATACATAGGATTTAAAATTAAGACAGTACCCTCCTCTAAGAAGGAATACTGTGGTGACTCAAAAAGGAGTCAAGATGTACTGTAAGAGTGTTCAGAGAAGGCTTCAACTTGAGTTATGTTAGTACTAACTACATCTTAAACTTGCTTGGCATACTTGACTAGTTTCCAAATAGTATTCCCGCTGTCACTCAAAAATGGATCATGCACTTAATGTAAGCCATCCAGCCTTAAGAACTGGTATAGCAACAGGCCTAGGTAAATTACTTTACTTTGAAATTTAAGTGAGAGGTGGAAAGATCCAACTTCAAAATCCATATTCAATTCTCTATCCACAATATCACTGTCAGGAAACTTATTTCAGACTCATACTTGCTTAACTGTGATGAGAATCCAGTCTTGCCACTAGAATGCTGTTAAAAAGACTTGGAGCTATGAGCATTTTTGTTATTAAACAATTAAACTGTCAGCTTTTTTACGATGTAGTGCCTGTTTCAGGTTGCCAACTTAAAACATAGTACAGAAACATTCAGTTTCTATCCAGTGCTCTTTTATTTTAATCCAAAATACAGCTATTATTCATACCAAAAGTTTAACTGAAGACCCCAGAATGCAAAGGGGTAGAGAGAGATACTGACACCATGTACATAAAACTTAGCCAACCACAAGGCGTAATAAAAAATGGAAAAGCTGCCTAAAAGTCATAAATGAGAAAAGTAAGAGAGCTAGGACTCAAAAATACTTACTAATAAGGATTAGAACCTACAGCAAAGTATAATTGTTTCACTGCAGGCCCAGCCTACTCCCCGCTGCGCTGCAAATGTTTCATCTGTATTTCACCAAAAGCAGTGGCCACTAGGATACAGTAGCATTGTGTTGTGCTATCTGATAGATATATCTGTCATTCAGCAGCAAATGGGTTAAAAACTCTTCATACCCAAGAGCTCTACCATTCTTCTCAGAAAAAGATATATAAATGAAGTCAGCAGCAATTCACCACATCTTCCTGCCTGACATTACATATTTCTCATTTACCAATGCACCAGTCTAGTCTGACAGCATCGGGAACTGTGCTCACACTATGTCTCATTTTGTTGATTTCTACCAAGTGTAGCACACATTCAGTTCTTTCCTATTCTGTTTGTTTCCTTTGTCACTACAATGTCTTTTACATCTTTCAAGTTAGCAAACCTACAGCAAGCACCTGTGTAGGTCTTTAAGGCAAATGTAACTTACTATTCTACTTCACCTGTTAGTTCAGGAAACCACCACCACTGAATAGAAAACCAATGTTTTTGAAAGTTAACTAGCAATATATTCCATGGTATATTGTTACAAAGAACAGTTATACATCTTCCATTTAATTCTAATCTAACATATTAAAGATGGCAAGAGGACATGAATCATAATAAAGCCCAGTTAGGAAGACTATTATAGAAAAAATTGGGCTCCACCATTCACTCTGATAAACAGATGTAGCATTTTGACAACTAGCCACTCTGGGTTTTCTCCTCTGCATTCACACAAATTTCATGCTGACCTATTAATTTTAATCACTTGCTGGACTCCCATTCAATAGTTCAATGAATGTAATACACTGATACTTTTCTTTGCATAATCAAGAAGTTCAATAAGCAAAATAACTGGTTTTAATTTAACATACCCAAAAGTTTCTGTAAATATTACAAACATTTCAACTTTATTACTAGAACTTTGTCAAAATTATTTTTAAACTAATCTTTATGCCTTTCAACAGACTTGTGAATATATTGTCTGCTTCCGTCCATGCCGTATCTCAGTTCACATTCATTCTTCAAGATGCATATCCTTAATAAGAATAAGGAGCCTAATCCTGTGAGATACTGAGTCTTTTTTAAGAGAAGATTAAGCCATTCCTGTTAAACCTCATACTCAAATTGCATTCGCTCTTTGGAGCCATTAATTCTTTTTAAGGATCAGGTTCCGTTTCTTGAAAGCCTGCTGGTTTTAGGATTTTAATTAATCCTATGGTACTTTGAGCACTAAAATCTACATTGCTTCATAACTCCCACTGCAAAATAAAAAATCATCTGCTTCAGCCATCTAATCTTGTGGCCTAGGAAAAAAGTGCATTTATAATGCATATTGTTAATTAATACTTTCTGTGTTCAGACACTCATACACATTTTTCTTCCACCTGAACTACTATGATTCTTCTGCACATCCTCCCTTAGATGAAAGTTGGAAAGAAGGTAAAGCCAAAGCAGAAACTAAAGTAATACTGAATTCATATGAGCCAAGGTAGAGTAAAATAAGTGAACTGAACTTTTAACATCAAAACCATGATCAAAAAGGCTATTCCTTGGCCATTTTACAACTCATTGAGAGGCTGATGAAACAGGCAATTACAGTAACACTTCTCAAAAGTTAAAATTCCCTTTTCACAGAAAATTCTGACATTTCAAATAATATTTCATTCTTTTTAACCTCAAAGGGGAAATTTCAATTTTTTCTCTACCAGAATAAGGACCCAGATCCTCAGGTTCTCATCATGAAAACTGCAAATCTAGAAATTTTAACTCATCTAGTTGATTAATGCCTTCCTCTTTGTTAAGGTGGCCAAGCCTCTTTGAAGGCTCTCTAGGAGTCTATGGTCTTGAATTCATAGGAGGCAATCTGGAAATGCAAAAAAATGTCTATTTAAGTAGTGCTTCTTTGTGCCTTCAGCATCCCTGTTGTGAAGCTTTGATTCAACCAGAATTTTGCAAAGAGGCAGGAGTCAAGATCCATGGAAGCCTCAAATCTCTGATCTCACAGCAGCAGCTCCCAGGGAAGGGATTAAACACTGAACACATCCTGGTGGCAGCTCCAGGAGGCAGCCCTTAGGATCCTAGATGACGAGCAAAGCCTCCAGATCTGTGGGATGAGAGTGAAATTTAATTGTGATATCATCTCTCATTTTGAAAAGATAAATTTAAGTTTTTCCTCATTTGAAAAAAAAATTACTGTTAAGTACCATTCAGTCCACAGAAGCTCCTTAACTGGTAGTCTTGAAGACCACAAAAGTTCCCTTCCGGCAGGGAGTGGACAGAGAGAAATGGGGTTTGGAGTTGAAGCATGAAGCATAACGGATGTATTTCCACATGTCACAGCCAGACTGAATTTGGTAGAAACTGGATGAAGCCTTTTTTGAGCCTAGCTGATTTCGGACTTCATACCCTGGTGGAAGACTTAGACTGTCTTTAGCTACTGAGCAACCGTGAGGTGATAACATGTTTTAATCACTTTTACAGCAGCTGGAGAGGAGCCAGCAATCTACAGATAAATGGCTACAACTGACTTAGCATACCCATTAAATATGTCTTATTGTTAGGAGTACCCAAGATTAATGAGTAAAATGAAAGCAAAAAGATAGCATCCATAGGTGACAGTTTTACTTACTCAAAGAGCCTCTGGGGCCTGTACAAGTATGTCAGGGTCAAAAGAATTTATTTTCTTCCTTGTTTATTTAGACAGCTCTGTTTTCTAATGCTAGTATAGAGATTCCTTATATTTACACTATACAAAAGCTGTATTAGAAGACAAGGGCAAAGGTCTCATGCTAAAAGATGGCTGGCTGTCAGTCTCCGCTCCTTAAAATCTTCCTTGCTGCTTTTGGATTACTTACTGAGGTAATTCAGGTATTAAACTTAGCTAAATCTAAGGGAAGATGATAGTCTCCCTCTGCAACCAATGGCAAGAAGTACGTACATAACATTACATTTCATTTCCATTTAGACACCTCACACTTTAACTGTACACTATCGTACCTAAATAGAAGGTCTCTAATTATCCATTGACCGAAAGGTAAGGAATTAGGCTTTTCTTAATGAAGCACTTCAACTAGGTACTTAGAAGTTAGACTGGATGAAATTTAGCATATGGTTCAGTGGAGTAACAAGGGAAACTGGGAGCTAAGATCCCAGAACACAATAAATTCATTCGCTGAGTGTCTGATATGGCAGTAGGGTACATCTTTGTTACTCAGTCCATGTTAAAATTACTCAAATACTCAGTCCATGGACATAAGGAACTGCAAATAATGTGTTAAGAAAGAATGTTCAAGAAAATATTCAGAAGTTGAAAAGTACCTGAAATAAACTATATTCTTGGAAGTAAATCAGTTTAATTTTTTTCAGGGTAGCCATATACATTACATATATATTACACTTCCTATGTCTGTAACTCAGGAGAGAGTATAGGATCTGTTTTTTTTTTTAAAACACTTGGGCCACCCATGGAGCTGGGGACCTCAGCTCCACCTCCAAGATGCTGTTCAGACTGGGGTTAGAGTTAGGGTTTAGACAGCCACAAAGCCTTCAGCTTAAGGGACAGCAAAATGCACACCAAAAGGAGCATGGCATTGCATTGCTCCTTCCAAACCTTTCTCATCTTGGCTGTGCATAGTGCTGGGGACCTCAACCTAAACTCCAATATACCATTCAGATTAGGGTTAGGGTTCAGAGACCCACAAACCCTACAGCTCCAGGGACACTGGGGCTGCAAAAGGCATGCCAAGGGCAGCACAGCACTGTACCAACAATGGTCCTTCCACACCTTTCTCATCTTGGAATACTGTGGCACTGCATATCTCAGCCTCAGCTTCAAGATGCCACTCAGATTACTGTTAAGGTTCAGAAAGAAACAAAGCCTATAGCACCAAGGACACTGGGACTGTCAAAGGCATGCCAAGGGGAGTACTGCTCCAAACATGCTTTTTAAAGAAGCAACAAGACACTTCCAATGGTATCTACCCCACAGGAAAAAAAAATGGAAACTTAGTTACTTGAAAAATAATTCATACTTAAAGTTGTGTGTGAAGGAATTAGGTAATATCTGTGACGCACTGATTACACAGCTAATGCTCTTAGGTATTTCCATGAGGAAATATTACCCACATATTTCAACGCTAACAATTCTATGATTTTATGATTCAGAAGAACAGAATAGTAATTGTACAATGGCTTTACTAGCATGCTGCCCTCCATTACGAAGTTGTTTAGTATCTACACATGTAGTGGATCTTTTATCTCTTAGCTAAATCTAATAGACCAAAGCATGTGAGACCATAGTATGGGTCACTACTTGAAATTTCCCAAGCAAATTCAAGAAAACTATTTGAAGTCAGACACAGGAATGACCACACACATCACAAGTAAGTATCAGGGTTTGAGTCTCAGCAAAAGCATTTACAGGGAACTCAAAAATCCCTTCTAAAGGGAACTCAAAAATTTCTTAGAAAAGAAACTTTTTTCCTCAGCATTCAAGCATATATATTCTGTTTCAACTAGCAACCCAGAACAGTTTCTTTGGCTGGATTATCCTAAATACTATGGTAGATTTAAAACACTCATGTTAATTCCAAAAACAGTAAGTAGATTGCTCAAACTGTTAATGCAAAAATTGCAATGATTATTCAAATGTACAAAAGTTTAGCAAGTGCCCCTTCTTCCCTTTCTCTTAGCAAGATGGCATAGGAAATGAAGATGTTTTCAGGTGTTTTCCAACAGGCACCTAGTATTTAAAGTATCTGGTGTTTATGAAAAGATAAAGCATTCATAGCAAAGCATATGCCCTTGACTATAAAAATTATACTTATTCATGCCCTAGCTCTATATTCAGAAGGCATTTTTAAGTCATTCTGAGAACTAGCAGTTGAATAGAACAGAACGAAACTTCTTAACTAGAGCATGGTACATCAGGGAAAAGCTCCTTGATGAGCAAACTAGCTGTTAAATTGGGGGGGAAAAAAATCACATTGATTATGGTCATGAGTCCAAGGCAAGCTTAATTAAAATCAATGAAGAGTTTTTTCAAGTGAAAAGGAAGGAAAAAGGAAAAAAAAAAAGAAGAGAGAGATCAGCAGATTGTTCTTTCTTAATTATGTGACGGAAATTTTCTCTAATTGATACCTGTCCCGTGTCTCTATAACTAGCAACCTACAGAGCTCAGCCCATAAATATTGTTTCCCATTATCAACCCTGGAGATTACGTAAGAGACAGTCCTTTCTCCCTTCTCTACTCCCTCCATAGACTTTTACTAGGACCGACAGCCCTGTTCAGCTTTTCTTTGGTGGCTTTTAAGTTATGCAAGCTAGTGTGACTTGAAAACTATCCAGCAATTCTTGGGAGAACGGCAAAGTACCAGAAGCAATGCCAAAGTCTTAAAAAAGTACAGAACTATCACACAGATACTAACTTCTACTTAGTGCACATGCATTATGAGTGGCTTACTATTTCAGTAAGTTATTCTCATGACTTATTCTTTCAGTACAAGAGTTCTTTGGCACTGATAGCTTCGTATGACTACCATCTTCCCCAAAGAGGTCCTACAGTCACAAATGCTGCTACTGAAATCTAACTACCACTTCTTTAAGGTATTTCTTACCTGCGCAGAGTTCATTATAAATTAGTGACTAGAATTCAAAGTCTGTTGGGATTCCTTATCCAATGTCTAGCACAATCTGGATGTCTAAGAAGAAGAGAGTCTAAACTTGTACTGGGACTTTTAATAAGGTGGCACAGCTAACGCCAATTTAAAAATTGTAAGTACCTTTCCCCTGGTGACCCTATTCTCAAAATAAGAACTGGCTATTAGGCATCAATGAAACAACCCCTATGATTCTCCTGAACAACAAAACGAAACCAAACCCTGCTGTTCTCATGACAGCTTCCCTGTTTTGACTTTCTGAATGCAAATTACAGCTCACATATGTTTTTAGTGAAGCTGTAGTCAGGCTGGTGCTAATTAAGGCAATCATCCTCAATACAGTACTGTATATCAGAGGGTCCTCTGTAACAGATACCCACTGGTGTTAGAAAAAGCTCTCATTGTCAATAAAGATGGTGCTTCAAACTGTTAAAAAGACTTTGCTTGAAGTTCCAGACACCTCTGAGTCTGTGGTACCTACAGCTATGGAAAGGAATTGAGGCAGTTTGCATCTGCTAACATCATATTTTCCTGGTTTGTTTTTTTGTTGAAAATTGCATGTAATAAAAACAGCCACTAATGAAGAAAGTTTGGAACTTCTCTTCTAAATACCAGGGAATGTAACTAAACCATGCATTAGAGTATTAGAAAAAAGGATTTGCCAACTAAACACTACCACTCCATTTTAATTAACCACTGCTCTAATTAATTATTAATTTATTTAAATTAAAAAGGCCCAAATCTTAGGCTGATTTCAGAGAAATGTTCAGCCCAGTGTACCAGTGTAGCCCAAAATAATAACTAGTTTAGGACTCTTTCCATCTAGGTTCATAACATGTATAGTAGTAGGCTACTAATTTAAACAGCAAGTCATGAATAGCAACATTAATTGCACTGCCAAATTCACAAAAGAGGAGTGAAATTCCTAACATAGCCTTATCTTCTTTTCCCCTTGTCAGGCTCTCTAAACTTGAATACCCCAGGACTTAACAGAATTAAGATCAGGTAAGTATTAGACATTTTGATAATCTTACTGGAAATATCAATGGTAGCAATAATTTGAACAGCAGAGCTACCTGAAAGCTTCTAGTAGCTTTTCACACCAAAACTGCTCTGGCCTGACAGCTGGGGATATGCAGGTGTTTTAAAGTTCAGAAGAAGGGAAGGAGAAGGGAAGGCTTTATACTTGTTCCTCTGAGTAAACCCTCTCTGGTATGCCAAAGGCAGAAGGCCAGAACTGAAGCATGCCCAGCTGCCGCCAGGATGAGTGACTGCTGGGGTAATAGAAGCTAGAAAGGAAAGAAGGGTAAACCAGCAACATTACCTGAATATTTAAGCAACTCCCATTCCATATTACAACTACATATAGCAGCTGACGTTAGAAAATTAAGCAGAGAAAAGCTGCAGAAATAGTCTGTTAGTGTTGAAAGGGCAAGAAAGTTCTGGAATAATTTAATCACTGATGTTTTGTAGAGAACAATGCTTCATTTGAGTTGAAACCCTTACAACATCATGGCA
Source organism: Forpus xanthops (assembly GCA_032466535.1). Lineage (NCBI taxonomy): Eukaryota > Metazoa > Chordata > Aves > Psittaciformes > Psittacidae > Forpus > Forpus xanthops. The sequence continues at coordinate 26,880 of JASSUY010042220.1, forward strand.
AGTAACTCAAAAAAAGCTACATTTCCAAGAAATATTCATAAATTTGTGCTACTCAAAGCCAAAGCAAGTCCTGATGGGTTTTTATACAATTACAAAACTCCAATTGGGATGGAATACCTCTTAATATAACAATTAGTTCTCAGCATTTTATACATGGTACGCTGTTTTAACATGTAATACAACAGAGTTTCTACTTTACACGGTGACTTATATCTGAATATAGCCATGGTGATTTCTTTTACATCATTAGTTTTTCTTAAAAACACTCAAGTCAAGTGAATAGACTCAAACGTACTACACATCTCTCTTCATCCCCCTTGTTCTTTTGGAATAATCTCTATTTTTGATACTTCTGAATGGAGCTGAGATTACAGAGCACATCCTCAAGGAATAGCACTCTCAATCTTTAAATGACAGTGCATATAACCGATACATGAAGAAAATGTCAGGGCCTCGCAGTACATCCAAATCCAAAGATACTTTCATTTAAACCTTTCATAGTATACTATTTACTCTGAAAGACAGAATAAAGGCTTTAACTTGGTCCTTGTTTAGTAAATTGAAAACTAAAATTGCACTTGTCTAACTTAACAGCTAATTAGAAAAATGTGTTTCATTAAAAGTAGCCATTAACCAAAACCAAAGAGTCTCACAGAATTACTTTATCAATAAGCTTTCACTGGTAACCCTGGTTGTCATGGAGGCCCTTGCGACTTCTAGGCCTTCCCATATAGAGCTTGGGGTTTAAAACCCAAGAGTTTAATAGCAGTTTGAGAGGTCTCCCTCCCTTGAGTCTGTACAAGACCAGACCACGCTGAGGTCTTGGAAATGCACCTAGAGGCAAGTGATGCTGCTCGTAATGGAAACGGACAGTCTTCAGCCCAGACAGGTCCTAGACTTTGGGAAACTATCTCTTTTCAAGTGCCAGGACCCCCATAACATCAGAGACCAGCCTGGAAGCTCAGAACTGCCAGTAGCTTGCATCCTGTAACTTCATGATGCCAGGATATAAAAACAGAAACAAAAGAAAAACTCAAGAAAAAACTAGAAGACTGGATAAAAAAATCAAAGATCTCTGCAACTTAGACATCTCTGTAACATTAATCATCAGCAAGAGACTAGGCCATATACACATACAGCAGCCTGTGCACAAACACCACTGAACTATACATCTCATGTAAAAAAAAAATTAACTCTGTTTAGTATTTAACACCCACCAATGATCTTCCAACTTCTGAATGAATTTGAAGACCATCAGAAAATTAAGCATAATGTAAGGTTTTACTTACTGTTATTCTTGTTAAGAAAGCAGTGATGATGGGCATTTTACAGAAAGCCTATGTTTACAGCACTTCCAGAGAAGTTTTCAGGCCAGTACTTGAACAGTGAAATTTCAACATGTTGGCTGTATAAAAGCACTGATTTTTATTTTTTTTCAGACCCCTTCTCATGACTGCTTTACAATGTATTAAGGAAAAGATAAGTACATTTCTCAGTCCTACCTGCTGCCTTTTGGGCCCAGCAAGAACACTATCAAAAGATACACATTTGCAGACCAGAAGGTGACATAAAAGCTCTCATATCTTAAAGGCAATTCTGACTCCCTCGATGGACCTCTTATCCAATGTTCTTATTTCTCCAAGTAAATAGCTGCAAGATGAAATCAAAACTAACGGTAAGCTATAATAAACGTAACAGAAATGTTGGACTCTTCAGGAAACCTGCTGACACGAGAACTTAAAATCAGAGAAAACTCAAATTACATGTTTAATGGCTGAATGAAAAAAAAAGATTTATAGCATAGAAGTACTAAAATTGTAAAGGGAAAGCAAGAGTCCTTAATAAAAGAAACCAGGCAATAGAAAGAGAAGTACAGGAATCTTTGAGACAGCGAATTTAGGTCTGCATTTGAAACAGTCTTTTGAACAGAGTGCAAGTAAGAAAGTGAATGCCAATACATCCCCTGAAGGCCTTGAAAGCAAAGAAATACCAGGCTCTGGAAATAATTATATTCTTTATGTTAAAAGATGGAAAATAAATTTAATTAGTTAGCAAAATGCAACTTTATTCCATTTGGAGTAATTTTCCAATACATTAACTTTCTCATTAGCATTCAGTTTTGTTTTCCTAAACAAAAAGAACCACTGCAGCACCTGTGGCGTGGAGAATCATCTAGAAGATGAACTGTGCCAGAATTACTGCAAATAATTGAACACAAATTCTATACAGTAACACCAAAAGAAGCACTAGTGGAGACAAGTACAGTCTGACCGAGCAGGCCACCAACAGAATTAGAAGTGTCAGGTACATGTTCCTAAAAAGAAAAGGGATAGGGATTTGGATTTGGAAGTAGTACCTAACTAGTACAAAGCAAGTTCAAATATCCAATACAGTTTTAGTCCAGTCCCTCCTTCCCACCCCCCCCCATATTCTCCCTTGCAGTTGCACATTCTCAGCAATGCTATAGGATAAGATTAAATGCAACATTCTGTTCTTATTTTGCATTTTTACATACTTTGCTCCACCAGTGTAGTTACCTACCTGCACAGCTTAAGCACACAGAAATAAAGCTATATCAGTTCACTCCATCTGCCCCTAACTGAAATGGCTACATTAACAAAAATAATGTTCTATACAGGGTTTTGCACAAATTGTTCACATGTCAGTTTTTGTTACATTCGCACAATCACCAGAGTTTGATGCAGTTCCACCAGAATGTCAAGGACTGTTTCAGTACAGCTCTATGCTGTCGTTGTCAAGATGGCCAAAAATCACATACACATGTATTTTCAGTGACTTCGTAGGAAGAAAAAATACATAGATGCTTTATTACTACAAACCACTACTTATATACCTTTTCTAGCACACATGTACCTTTTTAGTCACTGATTAATAGTAATTAGCAATGGTACATCATTGGATGACCCTTTACCACATTACTAAAGTCCATTGTTTTGCAAAGTTCTTCCTTTGTAGTTAGTTACTCCCCTTATCTGACTCGCTCCTCCAGATGCCTTCTATTTTCCCACTCAGATGCCTTCTGCTTTCCCACTCGGATGCCTCTGGTGCCTCATTTCTCATGGATACACTTCAACATCTTCGAGACTGAGTTTTAACTTCATGCCTTCAGTCAGGGTATCCATGGGCCTACCACAGCCCCCTACCACACTATGCAGCTTTTAAGCCAACAGGACTATGACTTACTGAAACATTGTGGTACTTCTGGAACAGAAAGATGTTTGAAAGACAAATAACTATGAAAAATAGGGACAAGGCTAATATTCATCTTTGTCAAATGGTGACGCAGAAAGAATGGTTAATTACTGATGGGACTAAGAACTGATCTAAAACTGATGTCTGCTCTTCTTCATCTAAGCAGCCAGTTCAGCTAGGAGAAGCCATAATTTTATTCAACTACAGATATTTAAGCAACTGCTATCCCTGTTCTCTGCCCATAAAGAAATACAAAACCTCAATCACAAAATACATTTGCTAGGTCTAAAGATCACAGCAGTAATTGTATGCATTGGCTGAGTTGCTATGCAGTTCATCAGTTATTCTAAACTCTAAATGATCTTACCAATAACTTCATGCACGGGAAGACATCTTTGTGCTTTTAAGGCAAGTTATGACCTCTGATCTTGAGTTTTTTAAGGTCCGTGAAATCATTTACAGTGTTCTACAGTGCTCATGTATAAAGAGAAATCATAGGAAAATAACCAATATAAATATTCCTAAACTAAGAAAAAAAAGGTGGATTAGAAATAGTAGATTCACTTCCAAGCCTAAATAACCCTCAGGCTAAATACAATTTGAAACAATTACAGTGAGTTTAACTTAATTATGTTAATCATTTAGATAACCGATGGCAAGAAGAGTATGGTTGGCATCTGTGAAGCTGAGCAAATCTAGTACAGAGACAGATGAAAAGCTTGTTTGTCCCTCTGGTACTGGGAAAAAAGAGAGGCAATTACCAAGTGCAACACAGGACTACTTCAGCTGGGAGAAGGGCATGGGGAAAACTCTAAATGCCAAAATCAACGTTTTTACTAAGTCCATGAATTTTAAGTTTGTCTTTTGAACGCATTTTTATGGGTTTCCTGGTAAATGGGTTTAAAGTGTTTGCCAGTAAGGTAGCTATGTATTATTTAACTGACTCCAAAAGCAATTTAGCAATTATCTATCTGTTGAGGGCTGTAAATCCTTTTCCAGAACAACCTGTGAGGGCCTGATGAATGTGGATGTGGCATAATCTCTTCTGTTTTTTTCAGTCTGGCCTTTATTATGACAAGACACTTGAGAAAAATAACAGAAAAAATAACAACTGGTTCCTAAGTTCTATTGAAAAGGAAGTCCCACAGGAGTAAATTTTGAGAAGTGCTATCAATTTTGGTCTGCCATTAACTCTCCCTTCCTTTTGACCTAAAAAAAAATAATCAATTAAGTGCTCAGTTCCTATCCAAGTGGTCCAATAATTCCATAGTTTTGTTCACATAAAGAAAGAGGAAAATCTTATTAAGATATTCTGCTGTATAGCCATGAGTCACAGCTTAATATTTCAATATTTACTATCCTTCAGTTTTGAAATGCAAGGAGAGAACTTTTCCATATATTACCCCAGCACCATGTCCTTTCCTCCAGGTCTCCTTCCATTCCTTTGGTGCCCCTGATGAAATCAAAGATTGGTATTCACAGAATCATAGCATCACTGAATGATTTGGGTTTGCAAGGACTTCTTTGAAGGTCATCTAGTTTCAAATTCCCTGCCATAGGCAGGGACACATTCCACTAGACCAGGTTGCTCAAAGCCCCATCCAACCTGGCCTTGAACACTGCCAGGGATGGGGGAACCACAGCTCTCTGGGGAACCTGTGCCAGTGTCTCACCACCCTTACAATGAAGAATTTCTTCTTAATGTCCAATCTAAATCTATGTTCTTTCAGTCTAAAGCCACTATCCCTTGTCCTGTCCCTATATGGCCTTGTATAAACCCTCTCTCCACCTTCCCAATAGCAACTGCTCTGGCAAAAGGAAATAACTTTGTATCATCTCTCTATTCACTCCTCTGTTTGTTATCCATCTTATACTGTACTTTTCAGCACAGATCTCTTTATTACTTGGCTTTTGTATTTTATGAAGCAAATACTTGAATATTTTGGTTATTAGATTCTTCTAGAGCTATTCTGTTCCTGTTTCTTAAAAAAAAAAAAAAAAAACAAACAAAAAAAAGGTTTTTTTTTTCACTATTGAAAAACCTTTAACCACATAACTAGTTTCAAAATAATCTCACTCAGAACTACAGAGCACATTCCCAAATGAGACTGTTACATGATTCTAGACATATTCTACTTCATTTTTATTTCTGCCTTTTTCTGTTCTGCGTTGTAACCACTCAAGAAGTGCAGAAAATGAAAAATGAATATTAAAATGAATTCTCTGTCAAAAGAAGTGAATGTCAAAGCAAAAAATTATCTGTCCTTTAGGACTTGCGTGATGGCCAAGATCAATCATACCACATGAACTCTGAATCATAGAATCATAGAATAGTTACGGTTGGAAAGAACCTTAAGATCACCTAGTTCCAACCCCCCTGCCAGGGGCAGGGACACCTCCCACTATACCATGCCACCCAAGGCTGTGTCCAACCCAGCCTTGAACACCACCAGCAATGGAGCATTCATAACTTCCCTGGGCAACCCATTCCAGTGCCTCATCAACCTTACAGTAAAGAATTTCTTCCTCAGATCCAATTTGAACTTCCCCTGTTTAAGTTTGAACCTGTTACCCCTTGTCCTCTCAGTACAGTCCCTCATGAAGAGACTCTCCCCAACATCCCTATAGGCCCCCTTCAGATACTGGAAGGCTGCTATGAGGTCTCTACACAACCTTCTCTTCTCCAGGCTGAACAGCCCCAACTCTCTCATCCTGTCTTCATACAGGAGGTGCTCCAGTCCCCTGATCATC
>JASSUY010042220.1:32943-53136 GCA_032466535.1 Forpus xanthops
TACCAGTCGCGCTCGGACTGATAGTTGTGTATTGGGGCTGTTCCTGGCTCTCTATATAAAACCAGGGGTTTGTTCCCTCCTCTCCATTTAACGCAACAATATCTTTCAAAAATTCACTATAATTCTTTAACTTGTAAGTTTGCATCATGCTCTCGTTCCTTCTTGCTGGTACTGCACGGCTGTTTGCACCTTAAAGTGACTTACACCTCAAAACTTCTTTCCACAACACTTCATAGTCCACCAGAATCAAGAGTTTTTAAGAAAAATACAATTCTATTACATGGATTATTACCACAATCTGAGATAATGAAAATTATCTTGTGGTGTTCAAATACTTCCCAGGGTTAAAACATGCCACAGGTTCCTCATCAAGAGGAACACAGTGCAGATTCCAAAAAGCATTTTCTAATCTATGTTGGGTTTAGATTTGAACTGGGTTTTGTGGGGGAGAGGATAAATTAATAAAAATAAATAAATCACAGCCCGCGTGAAATTAAGCTATTTTGAAATTACAGCTTCTATAATCTTTATGTATATACATGTGGAGAAAATACGTCTAATATCTCTATCTAAATATATTTATTTAAAGCATTAAACCAGGCAAGTTCATTAGAAATGGATGACCTGATTCTACAAAACATTAACTACTAAAGTTCTGAATCCTTCACTTTAATCTTTATCCATTCAATCTGAAAGGAATTTTCCTTCCCACATTTTAAGAAGCTTCAAGAACTTCCTGTCACTCTGACAGCCTCTCCTAAAACCCACATGACCACAGCATCACACAGCCTGTCCCCTCATTCTTCGAAGAACTTAAAGCAACTCCTGCATCAGTTCTTGCCTATTCCAAACCACATTCAGGGCCTCGGTTGAGAAAGCACTTTAACCTGCAACTAGGCAAAGTTATTAAGTTATTTTCATCCACTCCATTGAGCTTTGGGTCACCCCCACACGTGTCAATTAAAGAAGGTCCTGAAAGGAGTGAGATTGGGTTTGTTTCTCGAAACATGATGGTGAAAATGGTAATGCTTTTGACCAAGTCCAGGTGCCAGGGAAATAACTGTGCACAGGAGATGCAGTATGTTCCAGATAACCATCTGATTTTGATGAATGGTGAATCAGGACCACCAGTTTCACCACAAAGTACATAAATAGAATCACAGCATCATAGAATAGTTACGGTTGGAAAGGAACTTAAGATCATCTAGTTCCACTCCCCTGCCATGGGTAGGGACACCTCCCACTAAACCATGCCACCCAAGGCTCTGTCCAACCCAGCCTCGAACACCGCCAGTGATGTAGCATTCACAACTTCCCTGGGCAACCCATTCCAGTGCCTTACCACCCTTACAGTAAAGGATTTCTTCCTCAGATCCAATCTAAACTTCCCTTAAGTTTGAACCCATTGCCCCTTGTCCTCTCAGTACAGTCCCTCATGAAAAGTCCCTCCCCAGCATCCCTATAGGCCCCCTTCAGATATTGGAAGGCTGCTATGAGGTCTCCACGCAGCCTTCTCTTCTCCAGTCTGAACAGTCCCAACTCTCTCATCCTATCTTCATAGTTTAACAGGTGCACAAACTGTGCATTTAGTATTTGCAGATGAAATTTCTTCCCATACAGTCAGCACCAGGCCAGCTCTAAAGGCAGCACACACCAATTAAACTATGGTAGGTAAGCAAGTATGGTTCATTTAAGCTGATAGAAGCATCTTTTAGAAGCCACTTAGCAAGATTCTGGCTGCAGCAAGTGCAACAGTTCCCACAACTTTGCTATTAGCTGCATAAGGGCACCAATAATGTTAAATAATAATTATTACAGCAGCCTGCATCCCTTTACAACCTGCCAATAACCCTCATTTTATGGGTCAAAATGCAAAATACCATTAGGAACTTTCAGAAAGCATAAAGTTCTGCCTTTTTTTTTTCCTTTTGACAGCAAAGATGTTGACTCCTTCAGAGGTGTAGAATAATGTAACAGCACTGTGGAGTCTGAGCATGCCTTTCACATCAGCTGTCAATTCAGTAAGATGGGAGAAGTGCTACATAGCTAGAGCTAATTAATAGATTCAGTCTTTTGGAAGGCTCTCACCACCTATATAAAACTGCATTAGATGTGATTTTCAGATATATTTGCCTTAAAAAGGGTTCATATTACAACATCACTTCTTCAAGAGCCAATAACTAATACACTGTTAAATGAAGGCTGCATTTTCAAAACTGAAAGAAGGGATTCAGCCTTCAGGGCTGTACTGATAATACATACCTTAGCACAGCACTGAAAATGTATTTTGTAAGCAAACCAATCATGATGCCAAGGATGAGAGCACGGTGACTGATTTGAGTACAAATTTTACTTCTATCCTGCATACGATGGGGGACTGCATGTTCTGCAGCACTGTTGTCATTGCTATTTAGAGGACATCACTGTTTTGTGTTGCTACAAAACATGCTGTGTGATCTAAATAAATATCTGTGCGTGCTTAGTCTGTTAATGATGCAGAAGAAATGGAGTCAATTGGATTTTCTGCCATAAATACTATGCTGGTGTTTTGTAGATTATTTAAGAAGAGGTAATATATAATAGTCTGGTGAGTAGGCTAGACAAACCAGTTCTAGAATGCGGTTTTCTTACAAGCTCAAACATTATAGCTGCTGTGCCACATCATTGATCAGCTAAACTGCATGGACTGGAGAGAAAGTCTTATTTAAAGGATCAATAAGGGAGAAAAAAATCTCCTCCCAATATCTTCTAGGAGCAGAGAGGACAAATTCAGCATCCTCCTCATCGCATGGAGCTAAGATGAACAGTACAGAAAATAAGAGACCACCTATGGAGGAAACAAAATTTCAGAGGCACTATCGAGGACAATGCAATCTTCAGTATGCAGATGGCTTAAAGGTCTCTTTAAAACAATCCAAGTGGCTGTGCAGACTAAGGAAGAGAGATGATGCTCCAGTTCAAAAAAGCTAAAACAAAGTAGAATATAGTCATTTTTCAAACCCTAACAGCCAGAAGTAAACGAATGCATCTGCTCAATACAAAGGTTTCTCCTTCTCCTACTTCTGTAGCATTTCCAGCAACTTCTACAGGAGATGCAAGAGTAATCATAGAATCATAGCATAATTAGGGTTGGAAAGGACATTAAGATCATCTAGTTCCAACCCCCCTGCCATGGGCAGGGACACAGAAGCATCCAATTCTGCTATCATCTCCTCTTGATGACAGTACATCTCCAGCACCACCTGAGGGTTTCCCAAGCCAAACCTATCATGTGGCAGAGTAAGACACAGGCAGCTACCTAACTCTTGCAACAATTAATATCTGCTTTTCTAAAGTCTATTTTCAAATAAATAACTCAAATGAGTAAAGAGAAAGTAAGACAAGAGTGAGAAATAATTAATTCTGACCCCACAAATGAAAAAAAAAAATGTTTTAAGGTGAAATCTGCATGTAGTAAGGGCAAATAACTCTTCTACAAAGTTTTTCTAAAACTCTTTCTTGGTCACTGGGCTCTGACAGAGGAGGCTGTGGATGAGGAGGGGGAGGAGAAAGAAGAACAAACTTTCAAAGCACTGAAGAGACTGTGAAGAGTGAAGAAAGGATATATAAAAGTCATAAAAAGGTCCAGCTAAAAGAGTAAAGAAAGGACAAATTAATATGAGAGAAACAGCACCTATCTTTCCAAAGCCCATCACAAGTAATGGAATGATCACTAACAAAGCCTCTTCATTCATGGTACTTCCAAGTGGTACCTGACAGTCCTTAGAAGTATCATCTCTTTATCCCCAGCAGGAATTGGAAATACCCAGTAGAAAAGAGAAGGAAAACAGTAAAGGTTTACACTAAGGTCAGAGGCTGGAGGAGTGCAATATATTGTCTCTGTAGGTGAGGGATGCCAATGAAAACCAATGCTGTGAGATGCCGCATTTTTCTCTGATCTTGTCCAGATGCTACACTACCAGAAGAAATTGAAAATGAAGTATTAGGTGTGCACAGGCACCTGCCTCAAACTTCACCCAAAAAGCAGTTCCACAGGAAAGGTTTACTCAAAAGCTCCACTGCCCCCCATGACTTAGGCATAATTCAAGTGATCCACTAGAGAGACAACTGTGACCCAGGCCTCGCTGCATTCCTGCCTCTCCAACAAGCATTCTGCCACACAAACATTTTTTGATGCCTTTCCTTTCTAAGGGAGAATCCTTAAGGAAGCCTCCTTTCTTCCATTCAGGTGGCTGGATAGTAGGGTCAGGGACCAGGGCAATTCCCCTGCACACCTCTGCCAGCCTCCCTTCACAGGGCAGCAGCACAGGTTACTAGCAGCCCTCCCCCTCACACAGCATCCCTGGATTGCAGCTTTAAAGTTCAAGTCCCATTTATTGCAGTGTAGCTTTACAAACAACGGCTGCCTGGGGACAATACAATGACCTGGTCAATAGAGATGAGCTCTAAATGTGGCCCATGATTTCATTCACCAGAGCTGAAAAGCAAAGAGGAGATGCTGAGTGGCTTTATAGAAAAACTAAACCATTTTGCTTTTGAGTCATTAGGGTACAGTGGCACAAGACAGTAAAAGCTCAGTGTACCTGGTGGCTGTTTGATGATCTGATACTGATGTAATGATGTTTGCTTTATTTTTGATAATGAAAGAAAATCTATCTCACACCTTGCAGCACTGCAGGTAATCCCATTGGAGAGGCAAAAAATTAAACGGATGTAGAAGGTCAAAACTGTATTTTCCCTTGTAATGATGACCTTCTGCAATCAGCACTGGGAAACGAGGAGTGGAGGGATAGCATATATGCACTGAGAAAAACTGTGCAGGTCCTGTTATGCAGCATCAAAAAACCAGGCTTGGTAATTCCAAATCCTTTTACAATCAGGAGAACTGTATAAATGGAAAAAACTGTGTTTACACCCAAAGTTCATCTGGTATATACTGGCTTGGCTCCATTTAAAGGAAAAGGATTTCACATTTACATTAGCAAGCTGTCTACATTTTATCAACACCCTTTGAGAACATCTGTGTTTTTCTCTCACTCAGACAAGATACTTTCAACACACTTAAGACACATTCAACTTTATCTTTCCTACTTAAGAAAACAGTGCTCCTCTGAAAGCCGGTCAAAATTACAAACAAAAGGAAGACCTGTCTGATGGGCTAAATTGTGTTCACATCATTATTGTTAATGACACGTACAGCTTCTTCAGTGGCATATGGTTATAAACAGGACTAAAACCACAATGGGAAGGGCCTGGAAGAATATAAATAATAGTTCTAGAGAGCAGTAGGACATGATACCTATGTGTAGGAAACTGGTGAAAAGATGAAATTAAAGGCAAAGTCTTCCCCCACTAAAATATGACAAACAATTGTATCTGTTTAAGGAGATGGAAAAGACCTCCCAAAAATATCCATGAAATTGAGCGGAGGGGATTTATTCCAACTACCCCTTTTTTATCCTTACATAAGGACAATAAATTGTTCTGTGTTCAGTGCACTTGCCAAAGATGGAGAAGACCAAAGCACAATCCTCTGTCTGATTAATTCCAATCAGGGATTTGACAGGATCTCCATACATCCCAAGTGAAAACCTTATCACTTGAACAATTCTTTATGTACAGCCAAATCAGTCTTTCACCTGCAAGAGAAACTGTAGCACGCATTTGCCAGGAAACCATAGTTTCAGCAATGGAACCTTCTTTTCATAGCAAAATGTCCACACTGTGATATTCCTAACCAGCTTTAATTATTTACCTGAAGTAACAAAACTTAAACAAAAGCTTCATGAAAAATGTATTAAGGTCTTTTGGATCAGGGACAAGTGACGGTGAATTCTCCCAGGCAGAGAGTAAGCCTGGTCTGAACAATAACTAAGATAACAAAGACTTCATGCCTCATGAGTAGAATTTCTCCTAATGATACTTAATTTTAGATCTAAGGTCCTAAAATGATTAATAGCAGAAGCCAGAAATAAGTTCTTCTATTCAAATACTTGTTGATCTTACAAAGCCATCATCATAATTACCTAAAGTACATAAAACACTGAATAAGCTGAAGCACTTCTGTGCTGCACTTCAATTCTAAAGGAAGTCCATGCACTGTGGAATGAAAAAAGTGAATTCTGGGTTACAGGGGCCTAGATCCTCTTCTACATATACTCAGTTCAGATATTGTGGGGTTTACAGTGGAAAGCAATGAAATTGACAAGTGCCTACCAAGAACTAAGTGTATTTCAATAGACAGTACTGTTTCTATTCATAATATTATACAAGTGATATATTAATTACTCCTACTGTTCACGGAGCAGTTTTCTTAAGACTTCAGCCATATACATTCTGCACACACACACAGGACCAAATGCTGCATAGCCAAAGATAGCTATCAAACAAATCCTCCTCTTCCTCTATTTTTCCATACTTCAAACCATGTGGTTTGTGATGGGATTCTGTAAAACCCTGCCTTTACAGTTTAGCTGAAGTCAGAGTGGAAGGAAATTCAACTTACAGCACTTCCTGAATGCAATTCAATCTGATTTATCAGACAGGATTACTAAAACACCTCTTGGAAGACAGACGCTCTTGGCTCAGTCCTCATGTATTTTACAGGAATATCAGTACAACAAATTGACTTCCTGAGTTTCCTAATATCATAACTCATTCAATCAAATCCTTCAGACAAAGACATCTGCAAAGGGAAGCATACTACATCAAATTACACATTCTACAAACCACAAGCAATAACATCCACAAATAGGTTTGCAAACATGCGCCTCTACAGCCTGATGCTGTCACAGTGGGGGAGACCTTGAAAAAGAGCAGGTATTAATAACTAAATATACCCTGCTAGTGCTTTGCAGTCCAAATCTTCCTCCTGGCCAGGCAGATTCTGTTGATTTCCAGTACAGATCGAAGAGGTATAGCAATCATACATTATTGGCTGCAAGGCTTATGATCAGGAAGCACTTTGCTTGTCAATCTAGGTAATACATTTTTGATTTGCAACCTCCTTTACAAAGGATAGGCAACATGCCATATATTATAAAAATTGTTGTCAGTATTGAAAGAAATCTATCAGGTTTTGTAACAGACTCTTTGCAGTTATCCCTTTAAATACACACAGACATACCTCAATTTTCTCCCTTCACTGAAGCTTGGACAGAAGCAGTGTCAGTAAGCGTCTCTCATTTTTAAGTCCAACAAGAAACAAATTGCAGTTTACTGCTGATTTTCTTTTAATTTGTTAGGCTCTATGTCTCATTATTTGCACGTGAACTATTCAGGTTTCAAGCTTCTTCAAACAGAGACTGTTTCTTTATCTGTTAAACTTCCAACATAGTTTGCAGTTGTGCTTGTAATAAACAGTAATGCTGAATGGACAAGTTATTAGCAAAGGTTCTGGCTGATTCATTTCTCTGTGCAGCCATTACACAGTAAATATTTGCTAAAATTATTCTGTACAAGGGAAAGAAGTTACTGTTTTTAAGTTAAGTGCACTCAATCAGGAAGGCTGTCTTTAGAACTTGAATTTATTCGCATAGGACAAAATCCTCGCTGAACACTAGGAACCTGCATTAAGAACAGCAACAACGCAGAAGTTTGAATAAAAACTGTGCATGCTGGTTTAAAGAACATCTAAAGGAACAAAGGACTCTATACATATACAAGAACAAAGCACCACAGAACAAAGCCCTTTTCTTTACAGACCCTCGAATGTGTTTAAAGAAACCTGCTGTGATTTAGAAAAACCTGCTGGACTTAGAAAAAAGAATTAAATTATGGAAATCCCATGGCTTCTGTATGAAGGACATTTTGTGGCTAGGACATCACAACAGCATTAAAAACTGTGAGCCTCTGGAAAACAAATCGTCAACTTCCTTGAACACACTATGGACTCAGGAACATTTTCTACCGAGATCATATTAAATACCACAGGAGTTAAGATAAAATGAGAAAAATTAATTCTTTTCTCATGTGGTCTTCTGGTAAACATTGCCATAAATCAGGCAGAGTAATAGATGCCCCCACACCATGCACTTGGCCTGAGCATGTACCGTGGACCGCCTCCGTGATTCACAGAAGCAACATGTTGGTAAATAGTAAATTTTAAGTCACATTTTAAAAGGTATTAAGCCACCTTCATATTTCAGAAAACAGACTTTACACCCATCCCAAAGATAGCTAGAATCACATCAGTGTATTCCACATGTGGAATGTGTGGATTCCTTGCGCATACTTGCTATGTTGCATACATTGTTTAGACATAAACTGCCAAATTGTTCTGATTAGACTTCATTCAAGCTCCCAGGCAGCATTTTTCTTTGGAACTATATGGTACAAGTTGAATTTAAAATAAAACCACCAACACATAAATAAGGAAGGCACCACTGGTAGCATGACTTCAGGCTCAGTAGGTGGGTTACCAGACCTCTGGCACCTTACGAACACTCAGCAGCGAGTGATGGCAAACACACACTTTCCTCCCTGTCACAGACACTGAAATATGAAACTGCCTGTCACCATTCCTGGCAGAATTGGCACCTTATTGCCTGCAATGCCTCCATCTCTGGACCTGGAGCCCTCATTCTGGAGACAGAAATGTCTTTGTCCTTAACACAAGATATGGAAAAGGTGACCATTTCTTGGTGCCCAAAGATATGGGGTAAATTTTGCACCCAGTGATGGTGCACTCCTCTGGGTCTACCCTCCTAGAGCTGTCCTACCTGCCTAAGCTTTATTAGTTCTAGTGAGCATGATTAGGTAATCAAGCCTTGATAAAACAGTAATGAAGGAAGCAATCTTTAAAGCATCCATAATAAAATGTCCTTGCCATGGTTGTTTCTCTGTGTACTCTGATAATGATTTGAGGCCCAGGAAGGATTCTTTTTTCCCATTTCCTTTTTTTATTAAAAGCTCTCACATTTCACCTTAAAGGCATTATTGCAAACTTTATCTGGTTAATTGACTGCTCATATGGTAATAATTTTACACCACATTAAGTAATGTTCTAATTTGTTTTAATGCACTCACTTAATGGGAACAAAATGCAGCATATATAGAAATTGCAAACTCATTTACATATTTATATTGTCATCTGGTTTTAGGTAAGAAGGGTGTGCATACATGAGAAAGAAATATAGGAGGAATGTAAGAGCAGGAGAGAATGAGAAAAGTAACATAATCAACTGTCAAACTGCGAAGAGTGGTGAGACACTAATCCAGTAAGCATCAATTCCACATTGTTATGTACATCACTGAATGCTTTCTGCTGCTTCAGTTGGGCTGAAAAGCAGCAAGATAGAAATAAGAACCTGACTAAACACATGACCGAATATACCAAGGATGACAGATTCAGTGAATGTGTTTCTTTCTGTTCAGACGGAAGTATCTTTAGTTTGTGCATGTGAGTAGTAAAGAATGAGGAGTGGTGGAAAACAAGGTGTCAGACTTGCATCATTGTGCTGCACAGTGATTCCTTCCTTGGCGCCAAATCATCTGCAAAATCCACATGTCACTAAAGTGGAAAGTAGTCTTTTCCCAGCACATTTCTTCTGCTTTTGTAGGGGTCTGACTCCATGCTTGGCTCCATTTTGATTCATTAATCATAGAATCATAGAATAGTTAGGGTTGGAAAGGACCTTAAGGTCATCTAGTACCAACACCCCTTGCCATGGGCAGGAACACCTCATCCTAGACTGTGTCACCCAAGGCTTTCTCCAACCTGGCCTTGAACACTGCCAGGGATGGAGAATTTATCACTTCTTTGGTCAACCTGCTCCAGTGCCTCAGCACCCTCGCAGTAAATAACTTCTTCCTTATATCTAACTTGAACTTCCTTTCCATGAGTTGAGAATAAAAAAGCAGTAAAACAGCCACATCCTGAATATTCAAAGTTCCCAGCAAAACCTTCAGAGACTTAGAACTTTTTTGTATGCATTTTCAAAGAAAAAAAATCACCTAGGGCTTTTAAATATAATATTCCCCTATAAACACCATAATAACAAGCATATTTATCCTTGTATGTCCTACTGATATGCAGTAAAGTATATTAATGAATGGAAATTGAATGGCATAAATTTAACACCCAGCTGTTTGCATTCTTGTTGGTGGCTCTCAATATTCCCAGAGCTACCATTTGGAAACTATTACTTTTCTGTCACTTGCTACTCTCCTCCAGAAGGTCTAATGAACTGTGTAGGTCAACTTTCTGTCTTTGCCTTAGAAAGAAGAGCTAACATCTCTTCCTGGCCTGATCTGACTTTACCAATATAGTTACACATTTCATGATATTAGATTTTCAAAGAAAGAATTGTGTACATCACTGAGGACACAAAAGTATGAGGAACTGAGAGAAGCTATAGATATAAAAAAGCTGAATTAGATCTGTTTTTCTTCTAAATCTGAATATTTAAATGTGTAGATATCTTATGAAAGTTTAAAACTTTGCAAATAATAGTACTAATGTACTAGAATATTCCTACCATGGTTTTTTTGAACATTAACCCAGTATTATGATTACAGTAGAGTGATCTCTATGATTACAGTAAAAGATCATTGCATAACTGCAATCTTAAACTTTTAAATCAGATTACTAACACAGTATTCTCATAGTTATCTTAAACCAGATACATTCAATAGACCAGCCAAAATTCAAAAGCCTTGTGGTTACTGCCAACTTCTGTTGAGCCCTCTGTACATGAGACTTACTACCAGCATACTTGGACATGTCAAATGCTGTATCATCCCTTATTGGCATATAATAAATAGGTACTTTTGACTTAAAGTACTGTCAAAATGACAATACTTATTGACAGATAAATAGGCATGTGAATAGGTATAGACACAAATTCACAAGCACTGTCAAATTTCTGCAGTGTTTCCACAAGCTATTTCCACACAAGCAAATGAACTTCAGCTACTCCCAAAAGTTATTAAGCAAATAACGTCAGCAATAAATATCTCAAGGAAAACATATATATATATATATATATATAAAAAAAAACCACTTTATTTTCCCCCATGTATTGTAAATTACTCACTGCAGAGCTATCATGATGCTCTAGAAGGACCAGTAAATCAACCAAAAAACATGCTTAACCAAAAACCATAAACAAATAAATAAATAAATGGAATTTAAAAATCTAAGAAAGATCAAGAAAACATTAAGTGGGGAGGAGAAAAGAGAGAAAAGGGGAGAGAAAAAGGACAGCTCAGTGGTTATCCCCTCTACTGCAGATACAAACGGAGACAAAGGTGACAGATTTTAAGCATTTTTTCAGTTAGAATAAGAAAACAAAACAACACAAACAGAAACCTCCCATTTCAGGAGAAAAAAAAAAAATCTACCTGCTAATGGTCTTCCAAATTTTTCTTGGCTTTCCTAGAAGTTGGTGTGATATGCTTAAGACAGCAGAATTGAAATCTGGAATCTGCAGTTTATGGCACTGAGCTGGCACTCCTTGTGACTTTACATAAAACACCAACCTCTCAAACCACACTAATTTTCAGCTCCTGAAGATGGCCCCTTTCTGCTCCCTTTTTTCCACAGCACAGTTTTTCTCTTTTCCCCAGCTATGGATAACCTCATGGACCCCACATTCTGTTCCATCATCAACTTTTTGATAATTCCATAATTCAGTAGTTACTGATCACATTCCCATTGAGCCTGGTCTCAGCTACCATCATAAAGGTTAGCATCCACACAACAAAAAATAATCAGGCTTGGTGAAAGAAGGGTTTGGATTAGCTGCAGTCCACTGACTCCCCCTCAACACTTATCTCTCAACTGTTTCCCCATTACAAATCCTTTCTTTATTCAATCATAGTACTTAAGCAGCCCTAGTCACAATGTACCAGTGCAAAGAATGACGTCATGTAAAGGGTTATAAAACACTATTTAGCCTCCACTGATTTCTATTTTCATGGTCATCTTGGGACTACATGTTCTCAACTGTCCTACGCAGAGAAAGAGGGGAACAACTTGTTTCTTACATGCTCTCAAGCTTTCAGTGATACAAGTGCGATTTCTTTTACTGCACATCAAGTTAAATAGAACTGGTTAAGGAAGTTAACTGTTAATGTTATCATCATTCCTAAAGCATGATGCCAACCAAGACACACCTCTAGGAGGATAAAAGATAGCCTAGAAACTTGACCCTGAATATACAAATCACATAAGTCTTATACTGTAGGTGCAAATAACACTTATCTAAGTACCCTCTGTAACTCTAAAAGAAACTCAAACATTTTCATTTCCTTTGTCTCATACTTGTCACTAGCCTGTAAGAGCTTCTCCTTATTACACACATCATAACAGCCCTAGGAGGAATGTATTCTGCTCAAAGACAGTCTACACATGATCTATTTCCCTAATGAGCGGAGGCTCCTGGGCAGCAATTTAAATTAAACGCCTGCCCAAAGGGGACCTGCTTCGAAACACTGCACAATTTCACATTGCAAACAATCCTTTTCCTCTGAATCACACTATCTCTGAATATGGCTGGAGTTCTCTCTCTTTCCTCAGCAAGCTGCTGCTTTCAGAACAGGTTAGTATCTGTTTTCATTCCTCCTCAAAAATTGCAAAATCACCACTGCAACAAATGGGAATTTGTTAACCTTTCCCTTTCCCATCATGACTTGCAACCTAGCCCTTCAGAAAAATATGTTAAGTTGTAAGTACAGGAGAGATGCTGATAATAAGGAAACTACAAGAAACAGTTGGCAGGTGGAGTAGCTGCAAGTGCTGGCAGAAAAATCCTTTCTTCACTATGTTAATTTTGAACACAACATCGACATTTTTCAAAATGCCAGGTTATTCTTACTGCTTACAGTTCTAAAGTTTTGTTTACCTAAGATACTTGAAACAATTTGATTTGGAGAGATGAGTGTCCAAAACTTAAAAAAACTCATCTGGAAGAGACAGCACACAAATTGCTCTGAAATTGTTATTGCTGTATGTTAAAATTTCTGTAACTTTGTTGCTATTGTTACTGCACAGCGTGTCCATCCTATTGCTTATATTTGGCAGATGATGGCATGAAAGCTTTTCTTGACACAAACCTCAGGCAGAACAAAATACCTTTAGGCAGCAGATGAAGATGGAACAGAAAGTAGGCAGCAGGAGATAAAGACAGCTCAACTTAAGCCCAGGAAAATCAAGAAAACAGGCTTTCTGCAAAGCTATTTGACACAGTGCAGATGACTGTTAAAAATCATCTTTTTCACCCTGGCACAAACTACAAAATGACAACTCATTCCTGAAAACCCTAACACACCCAGTCACATGAGAAGATGCCGCTGTCAGCAGTAGTCGGTTCCTTGTTGTAGCATCATATGAAGTGTTTTGGGTCTTTTTAACTGAAGTAGACAAATATAATATCTATTTATTCCTCCAGATTTAATGTATAATATAAAATAACCTCTCTGTCTGGTTTACAAAGCAGTTTGCATCTTATCAGCTACCATTAAAATGCATTAAATAGCTCTTATAATGGTGCACACTTGACCTGCATGGTACCTTAGCATTTCTAATCATCTCCAAATTGTGCCTAAATAGGAAACACAGTCTAATTATCAAACTACTAACTTCAGGTCTTTGGAGCATTAAAAAAGCAGCATATTAATTAGTTCCAACAATACGCTTTATCAACTTCAAAAAGTTCAGCATAATATTAACATTACAGTATGTGTTACAGTTTCTCTAAACTGGAAAGTTGCTTTGCACTGCAATCTTCCATTTAGACTAACTGGGAATGGTTACTCTACTAAGCATGCATGCACACAGTTTTGCTACAGCTGCTTCATGCATTTTTCTTCTGCTGCACTCACACAAATCTCTAATTTTCCAAAGTAAATATAGCTTGTTTTGGCAGAGGTGGTAACAACAAACCTCAGCACAACAACTACAAATTATGGAGCTTCTATTACGACTGTGGCAGGTTTATCTTCCCTCAGCCTTTGGAATTTGGATCAGTGCTTCAAAGGCAGCAATAGCCAGGCCACGTAGGGACCACAGAAGGGACACTGCATCCCATGAGGGTGATTCCACTTCTGTCCCCATAATTTTCATAAGTCTCATCAAATTCCTTCACTTTTTTGTAGACTAGGGCCATGCCCAAAGTATGAAAAAGTACTCTTGATGTGATAACTGCTTACCTATTTTGGCATCCCATTGACCTCTACAGCTGGAACAAAAGATAGCAGCATAAGACAAGCTGAAACAATTGCTACTTTGCCACTGGTATGCAATGCTGCCATGCACATGGATTTTGCATAACCTAGAATTGCAAGAAAGGTACCATACAGAAGATGTGAAACCAGATAAGCAAGCCCACATGCTAAGAATAGCAGTTGATAAGATAAATGCTAATTATGTCAAAAGCCAGACAGCATTTTTGAAACAAAGATGTATCTGCATCTTCCTTAGAGAACAATTTCTTCCAAATCCGAGCATTTGTTGCAAGAAATGGAAAATACACATGTAAATAAATAAGAAAATATAAATAAAATATTTGTATTCAACTGCCATGCACCTTCCAGTTATTCTCCCAAGTTACTTGGCAACACAGCCTGCCCTGCTCTTAAGTATTTAATCCTCAGGCACAAATTTATAAAACATATTCCTATGACCACTTTCAGATATTATTGACTGATAAAAACCAGAACAGTTTCTTTTTTTTGACAGATTAGGTGAATTTCATTCTGGCCATAAAGTTGGAACAGAATATCCCTAATCAAATCAACTAATGAAGCTTACATGAAGACATCTATTATTTCAGAACACCCTCTAGGCTTCCCTTGGCATTGGGAGAGTAATAGCACTGCAGAATAAAGACAAAAAATCAGTCACGCAACTTACATTTGTAATACAAGTAAACCATATCTATCCTACACTGGCTGGCCCAACTGTGTCTGGAAGTGGTGGTGATAAAAAGCTACAAAGTTGACAAAATCATGAGATTTTTCAAAAAAAAACAAACCTCTAAATACCACTTCAATATGAGGGCAGAAAGGAATACAAAGTAAACTGCAGAAAGGGATACATTTACAGCAGAAAAGGTCTCATTTGGGAGCCCGAATCACATTTATTGCTTCTCCAATACGACGGACTTGTTTGGTATTAGGATGAGTAAGAGCAATACCACTTTAGTCAGCAGTTCTCTTGTCCATACTCTGAGCTTTGGGGGAGATTTAGCAAATGGACTGATAAACTTAAGTGATTGCACAGATAGCACCATAGAGTTTAATTACTGAATTTATCTGATGTGCCAATCAGAGAATACACAAAAGCTACCTGAAAAGTCCTGAGGAAAGCCCTGGTGCTCAGGCAATTAATCAAACCACAAAGAGAAATGACCATACTTAGCATTCACAAATGGCACTAGATATGCAAATACAAACATAAATACTTTGTGCTCATGTGAGAGAAAATGCTGATGACAGCATCTATGCAACAGCCCATAAGTGTCATATATCTAAGTCTCTCTCATGGCCAAAAAGACATTTTAAATCTAGGGTTATAGTAACAGCTCAGTCCCAAAAGGCATTAAGCACCTCCTCATGCTGAGGATCTTCAACTTTAGCTGATTTCACAAAAGAAATCCATGACTGCTGATAACAAAGCCAGTAAAAACTGAGTGTCCTCAACACAGCTGAGATGCCACCCACAAACTGCAGTGTCAATGCTATCCTCTACAAAAAAAGGATCAACACCAAGGATCTGTTATTTGGCTACTGCTGTTAAGAAATAGAGGACTGAGGTTTTCTGCTTATTTTTCTTCAGAAAGCACACCCAATGCTATACAGCAAATGGAAGAAACGTACTGTCATCAAGGGCAAATGTGTATACTTTTGTGTTGATATAAGAAGTCTATACTTTTGTGTTATTTTTTTTCAAAGGAAAGTAAATATAATAGATAAGCTGTGCTTGATATACTGGTGAACTGGTCATTAAAAAGAAAAACTCTACGTAAAACTGCCCATAGCAAACAATTCATCCCTCTCATGGATTTAATATATATTTTTACTCCTATCACCAAGGTTGCACTGAAATAATTTGGGTCAAACTCCTGCCAAGTTTCTGGTACTGCAAACTGTTTTCTAATTCAGCTACATAGATTTGCTGTGATTGCTAGACAGTTTGTCACCCTTTTTAAAAAAGACACCTTGAATGTCACAGAGAAGCCATTCTGATTTTCTTTACTCACCAATAGATTTCAGTTGCATTCAGTATAGAAATTAAAGATGGAAAAAATACCAGAGATCAACAGTTGAAACAATTTAGAGTGGAAAACAAAATGCCACTAAGAGGACCCTCATCCTTTTTAAATCTGTTCTGTCATTTTACAAGGCTGAGATACTGTGTAATGTCCTCACTAGATGTACCTTCTGATCTTGGATGTCCTCCAGTACCAGACTGCATTGACATGTTGTGAAAATTCCAGAGGAATTTTCTTTGTTACATAAAAATCAGAGTGATTCAGAGAGAAGCACATCTAAATACTCCTAACATTACTCTTGACAGACCACAGAAAAGATATGTGCTCTTACAATCTCATTTGTTGAAATTTCAACTAAAAGTAACAGCAAGTGAATCTGGAGGTCAAACCAAAAATGCATCCATATAAGTAACATTTAGGGAGGGAGCAAAGTAGCTTTATACATTCAAATTAGCACAGGTGAGTGTCGGAAAGGTTATTACATTAATAATACCTGCAAGCTGCCAATAATGCTAATTTAAGATAGTTTACTCAATGTCTGGGTTTCGCTATACTTGTAAAGAATGATTGTAAAACTCCTTTGGTACTGTAAAATCCTTAAAAGGCCCAGGACATGCTAAGAGCTCAGATATGAAAGGGCTCATCACATGCCTTCATGGAAGTTATTACTGGGAGAGCAGATGTGATATTTCAGTAAAAAGTATGTGACAAGAAAGAAAAAAAAAAAGCCACCACAGAAGTAAAAGTAACAGAGACTTTTGAAAGATTAACTACCCTTGGACAGATGTATTCTATTTCACAGCAACACATGATCCATGGGGTATTGTTTATTTGATTTTAAGAAAGGCACAGATCAAGTTCATTGCTTGATCCTAAGCAAGGTCTCCCACCTGTTTTCTAACATTGCTTACAGCTTCTCCTGACAACTCTGTAGAACACTCTTCGTGAAGCTGAGGGGATGGGGGTAAGGTGACTCTCCATCCTCATCTTTCTCTAAACAGGCCACTGTAGGACTGACTCAGAACTCAAGCCAACTGTTGGCTCTGGTAATACATTATTTTCAGGCTCTGTGACAAAAGATGGAAGCAGGCAGTGCCACATAGGCAACATTTGTTATGATAACCCCTCTTTCATCTAGCTCATCAACAAAAGAGGACCAAAGTAACTGTGCTATTGGGTCATGATAATGAAAAGCTCTGGGTGTTCCTTCATCCAGCAGCCTCCCTGCTCCAGCAATAGCAAGAAGCTGTGAGCCAGTCCTGGGCAAGGAAGGAGGGTTCAACCACTTCCATGAATGTGGGGTTGGGAAAGAATGAAAAGCTCTGCAACAAAGAAAGAATGTCAGGACTATGTGGATGTTTGCACTTAGAAGAGGTTTTGTCACCTCTGCAATGGATTTTACTAACTGCATAGTATGTTTGGCCTCAGCAGCAGAGCCCAGCTCTGTGGCTGCCTCCATCAGACCAGAAAGAACTAAGCTTATACTGCTAATACTATATTTACATATATTCCCCAAAAAGATTTGCTTTCTTGTTGATGGTATCAAGAATAAGGTGGGCCATCATCTGTTACTGTGGCTAAAAAGCCAAATATAACTGTTTCACGTGCCCAGCAAATATGAAAGGAGCTACTCAACTGCAGAAGAACTAGTTTTCCTTACCTTCTGATGACTGGCAGCTTTTGCTTGCTTATTCACTGGACAAAATGAGGTTGGATGCTCTGTATTTTTGTATATGCAGAATGTGTGTCAAAGCATGAATATTGCCTTGCACCCTCCAGGAGGCAAAGTGATCTCCAATGTGACTGCCAGCTCAATTTCATACCAAGAAAAGAGGAATGATCTGGATTGGAAAAGATTCGGTGGACTGGGGTTTGTTCAACCTTCTTCAAACTTACACGAAATCCGAGCCAAAGGTAATCATCAGCAAGTCAAGTCAGGAGTAATTGAGATCAGACATTTCTATTTATTCTACATAAGACATTAAAGTATTTGTTCTTGCTTCTCAGCAAAGACATGAGAAGATCTTTGTGGGTTGGGGTTTTTACTACCTTTCCAAAATTATTTTAATCCATAGACACAACTATTATTTTAACTGCATAATTCCACAGAAATTAGATGAGTTGTCCTCCTTTATACCAGTATTGGTTTCTGTTTCTAGACAGATTTTTCTAACTAGTTTTATTCTGATTTATTCAGAAATAGAAGCAGTGCACTGTCGCTTTCTCAGATGTCTCAAAGAAAAACTATCTCCACAATCCAGAACAATTTTGCTGCTTGTCTATGAATGGTTTAAACAATTTAAACTTCTTCAGAAATAAAGGAAAACAATGTCTGTAAGTACAGGTTCATTAAGCAAACACACCAGATCTGTACACAGCTCAGAAGATATTAAACCATCCCACCTGTCACTGGGTTTGAGAATACCATGGAAGATAACAGAGCTAAGTGAGAAGTAATTCTAAAAACTACATTAGTATAAGACTAGGTTTGTCCACGGGCCCTGTTTCCCAGCTACACTGCATTTAGTATCATTTAACTGCTCCAATAAATTCAGGCTCATGGGTGCAATTGGTAAGCAGGAGAATGGAACAAACTGGTATAATAGGTGCATCAACAGACAATACAAAGATGTAATGAGCAATTAATGTGCTGAGGACGGAAACATATGAAAAATCATTATTAATTTCTTTTAAAATTTTAGAAAAAAATTAAAATAATTCAAAAAATTATCCGCTGAATCAATAGTTAATTTATTGTATGCCGTTACAAGTCTCCTGTTACATCTCAAATGAGTTATTGCTGGAACTTAGGCAGCAAGAGGAACAAAACATTTCCAAACACAACGCTATTCTTGTGTCAGAGGTAAACTTTAAACAAGATCATTAGAGCTGTGCTTAAAAGACAAACTGAATATTTTGTGGGATATTCTGGTTCCCATGAATGAACAGAACACAACAAAAAATCGCCTCCTGTACCCATCAATGTCGATACAACAGGGAAAGTTTATCAAGAGATCTGGACTTCCACAGCTCACTTGCCCACAAATAGATATTTCCAAATGAAATGTTTTCCACTGTAATTTCAGAATAGCTAAGGCTCTTAAAAGAAAAACCGCCCCAGCTGCAGTGCCTGAAACACTGGCCAACACACCTACAGCCACAGCCATCAGAGCTCCTCTGCCAATCAGTACAGCCAGCAACACTGTGTGGCACAATACCTTTGCTAGTGGGGTACTGTCACATATCACACTCCTAATCTTCAAAATTTCTCCTGCTGAGTGAACAGGCACTGCACAATGGTTTCTACCCTGCTCTGCTACACTGATGTCTAGCCTGGGATTATAAACCTTACAGATTTGCCTGGCACAGTAAGAATTACCTGTTATTCTTTAGCTGAGGACAAAATCAAACCTTAAAGAAATTTATTAGAAGTCAAATAAAACATCCAGCTGGCTCCATCAGAACAGGGCACAGAGCTCTTGACTGCAGAGATACTGCTCTCGAGAAATATGCTTTTACTCAAAAATCAAATCCCACACCCCACTGAAGGTAGGTTTCAAACAGGCACAAGGACATGCTGAGAACCCAGTCCATTTATTTGTACTTCTTTTCCTGAAAGTCAGTACATCAAGAAAAGAGATGAGAATGATAAGAAGTAAGTGAACAACAGTACCCAAGAACCAAGTCCTTACATTTGGACTGGAGAAGAATACCTTATCAGGCAGCTATGCCTTCTTTCTGTAGCTAGTGCAAGGTGTTGGTGCTGTCTCCCGTAATGGGACAACAGTTCTGTATTCTGAAAATTGTTGTGCAAGAGGTTTCTTATGTCATAGAATCACTGAATTACAGAACGGTTTGGTTTGGAAGTAACCCTAAAACTCATCCAGTTCCAAATCCCCTTCCATGGTGTCATGGGTTCAGCAGCAGCAGTCATTTTTCTTTAAGCAGTAGCTGGTGTAGCACTGTGTTTTGGATTTTC